>JAODVP010171633.1:0-38421 GCA_025400035.1 Tetradonia laticeps
AGATTAGCGCCATCAACCAAACAAACTCTTCAGCTTTATATATTAGTATAGATTCCTTAAAATACAGCTGTGAACGTACTTTCTGGATTGAAGTAACGGTACGTCAATAAAAATAAATTTGCAGTTGTTGTGATGATATCTTCTAAATTCAAACTAAGCGTTGGGACGCTATTATCCTTACAATAATTAATGATGCCGTAATCCTTGAGTCCACATGACACACTTGCATGCACACACGATCAGCATGAATATGCAAAGCGGTGTTAAGTGCCGCCCATAGGAAATTCACCGAATTTTGGTAGCTGCTGTAAACTGTATTCAATCAAGTTGCCCCAACTTTCGATAAGTTGCAGCATTTGTGCTACACAGCTAAAAGGGAAGTGCTGCACGACAACACGACAACCCGGATGTGATGTTAAAAGCATAGCACTAAATGGTCTAATCTATTAATAGAAACTGTAATTGCTTCTTGCGGCGGGCTTCCGCACAATTCGCAGAAATTCAATGTGAGGGAAAAATTCAATTATATGTGGGACTCTTAACCTAACCAATTAGGTAACAATAACTAGATTGAAGGAGCTAACATCTCGGAGGTTTAAACCGAAAGCAAAATCTTGAGTTATCTGAATACATAAACTGTCTTTTTGCTTATGTGCGAGTTCGTCTGGTTGGTGAAACCTCACGTGTAACAGCTGATTGCAACGTTGAGGATGGTCCGGGTGGTGAGGGTTGATTGTTAATATTTGTGTATTGTCTTTCTATTGGTTGGTGGCGTCGCAATGCGCGTAGGGTACAGTTATATATAGCAATAAGTGATATCGGAGACCCTGTAAACTCACAAAATAGTCGCAAGTAACAGCACGCGTGCCGCCACGGGACCAGCACGGCTTCCGTGCTGTTTGCCCACACCCGTCGCAGCCGTCGTACACATGTTCGGCTTACGCAGCACCCCAACCGCGTTCACACGTACGAGGGTCCCCCTTCCGCCCGCGAGCACTGGGCGTCTCTATCGCTCTTTTGCAGGGCTTCTGGGACCATGTGCATCCGTGCAATATGAGAAACACGCTGGTTTTGGACCTTCAGTGCGTGCAGTGTAGTTCGCTAGTAAACCACGATCCGGGGAGAGTTTACCATTCACAACATAACCTACCACGTCTATTTTCACATTTCGATATATTCATCATCCATCACCAACTAAAAATATATCAAAACCACAAAGATGACAATGGCCGATAAAACTGCTGACTGTAACACTCCAGCTAACACTCAACCCGTGACTGCTAACGAAGCACTGGGGAAGTTTCTGCGGAGCCTCGGATCACTAGAGCTGACCAGCGACGACTTAAAGGGTATCATGCTACAATTCTACCAAGGATCGAAACTTTTCTACACCACCACAGAAGACGTTTCTACATCTGCTGGAGACGAGATGTCCAAGGATTAACCATCCATGGACTAGTCAACTAATCAATGGAAGATATATTGCAATAATTCACTAGTCTTTAATTTTAACTTAATGTTAATCAATTGCCATATGATTCTAATCAACTAATTGTAACGTTAATCAAATTAAATTATTGTTTATTCAATTATTCAATTGATGAAATGTAACAGCTGACTAGAAGTTTGAATATATAAGCTAATGACTAGATTTATACGTGACTTGATGAGTGTGGGCTAGACTTGACCTTGCGCACCACCAGCGAGCTTCTCGGTGAGAGCCGTGACCATGGGGTGGTCCTGCGGTAGACCCTCGCGCGCCAGGAACGCGAGCGCTTCCATCGCGCACGCGGCGTACCCAGCTGTCTGCGCCTCCTGCTCGCACTCGTCCGCTTGGTTGAGCTCGTGCTGTAGCTCGCAGACTTTCTCCAGACACATGCGGAGCATCGCGTTCAAATTGGACTCGCTCTTGACCTAGAAGAGATCAATTAATTTAATTGTACTGGACATGCAGGGGTGTCGTGCATTAGGTTAATCGTTCGAGTTTTACGATGTTTGACGATGGGGCATGCATGAATTGCAAAAAGTCGACGTTCTAGGACGACAATTTATGAATTGGGTTACCTTTTTGCGTTGTTTCCTAATCTTGGACCCTTTTGTACGTCGTGTCATCCTTCTAAGTCGTTGGATATCAAAATCACGAACTAACTTTAACTAATAACTGATTGTAAAGAAAACTGTGAACACTTCGGAGTGTGGTGCGTCTTGGACTACGTTCGCGTTAGATTGTGGTACCCGTGGTACCAGTACCTGTGCTTGTGCGCCAGACCGGGAAGACACACGAGGTGCGTCGCGCCTCGTGCACACCACCAAGAGATCGGAACTAAGCCGAAGAAGCGGATGGAAGCAACTGCGAGGCCGGCGCGCATTGAAACCCCAGCACAATTACGAAATCACGTGCGGCAGCTGTTGCGGCCGGGGCAGATGTAGTAGGTTGGACGGTGTGGCGTAAGGTGGTCTGTCGGCTGACGCTGTACGCGCAATGTGTGTATGTGCATGAAATGATCCACTACACCGGGTACCATATATACGGATATATTAGGGGAGTTTCAATTGCAACATACTAACATATTTTTCATAATCTCGATCATTATCGGAATATCAGAGGTCGCAGGTTCGAATCCTTTTTTTAATAAATAATTATGATTTCTAGCTTATTGTATGCAAGTGTGTAAGGCATTTAAATAAAATTTAATGATGTGACTTCTATTAAAGTTATATCTTGGTATAACTTCAGTTGTTGAGCAACTGGCACACCCTGTAGACTAAACAATACGCACATTGCAAGGGAGTAAAACCGGGTACGGGTAGTAACCATCTGCACACTTCGTCTTCGACGTAGACGCGCGAGTGCCGAATGTGTGGAAGCAGGTGTTACACAATTTCCAAAACAACGAGTGTTCTGCCGACTGTTGCAGAGACAAATTGCTTCTTGCTTGCGCAAAATATCACTAACAATGAGCTAGTTTTCATAAGTAAATCATTTCCTTAGTTGGTTCTTAATGTTTCATAAGGTTCATAAGGTTTCATTAAAATGAGTGAATGTGTCATTCAGTAGTTTCATAAACTCTGTAAGACTCCAAGAAAGATAATTTACTTTAGTTCATTTTATCAAAAGCTGCTATCTATTAATTTTTTATTAAAAAAGTCACAAGATAGAGAATTTCTTCTTGTTTAAATACAGTTTTTATTTTTATTTCCCAAAATAAACGCGTTGTAAAATTTTATTTAACATCCTGTAACTCTTACTTTATTGTTCCAGATTTGAGAAGCGTAATTTATTCTAGTTCATATTGTAATTTTCTCAGAACCTGCTAATTATTATTTCATTACTAAAGAACTAATTGTCTAAATTATATTTAATTTAAACTAGAATTTTAGTTCTTTATGTATAACACCTTGTAATTTTTTACCCGTTGGAGACATTCTAATGAAAACAATGTCAAATAGTAGAGAATTTCTTCTAGTTTATGTCTTACACTTTCGTATAATCATTTCAGATTAATTTTTTGTATGTGAAATAATTAATTTTATAACAAAACATAAACGCGTTGTGAAGGTTTCTAGACAAAGTTTAACACCCTGTAACTTTTAAATCACGAAAGCTAAAAATGTCAGTTAGATATTAAAAGAATGGCAATTTACTCTTGTATAAGCTGTGAATTTAAAAAAAATGGGAATTATTATTTCGTTATAAAAATCGAATTTTAAACTAAAATAATCTGTTTTTATCGTTTTACTATTGCGTGAAATATTTATGTCGCTCCTAAAATCTGGATAAAATCCCTAAATAACTATTCCGATCCAAAAACTTTTTCGTTTTTTCAGCAACAATTCGGTTGGAATTAAACTTGTGAACCATTGCACGCCGTGTGTTTTTGACGCTCGTGCTTTTTCAACGCGTCCCCAAACTCGCTAATAAACACGAGTATAATAGGACCACGCGCAATGCGTCGTGCGGCACAACGGTCCATCTGTCGAAGAGACAACGATAATTAACAATGCCCATGAGGCTCTCAATTCCCGCACAAGGGTTGGCCAGCTTGCTATCGATAGCGTGATTCAATAACAACCCCAAAGTCCCAGTCCTCACTCTGTTCGCGGAATTAAATGGGGAATTAAATAAAAATATTGTTATTGTGTTAACAGTGAGAAACCGTAATTTAGTATTCTTACTGAATTTCATGTTCTCTCCGTGGGCGTGAATTAATTATTTTGGCACAACTTTCAAGAGCAGTGAATATTTTAATTTTTTTTAATGTGCTGGGCTTTTTTTAGGAAGTAACAGGACTAATAAAGCAATGAATATTTAGAAGGTGACATTTAGGAAGGGTTTAAATTAACGCTAATATCACATTTACATATTTATGTACTTACGTTCGTGTTAGAAAAGTATTTGAGCTTAATTTTTTGTGTGGCGACGCGAGCACTACACACTACCTCATGCAAGGGATCTTCTAATTTGAATAACACTTGGCATACTTATTCTTGGTGCTAAAACAGATAACAATACAAAAGCAGGAGATCTCCAATAGTTTTCAAGTATAAAAATGATTTACTATTGGAGATAAAAAAAACTAAGCATTTCTATTTCTCTTACCATCAGCAATAAGTGTACCATATTCTATTCCAACCGGAAGCTAAAAGAGCCATTGTGAAAGTTAAATTCCGGTACGAGGAATGGAACGAGGAACAGTATAGATGTTTTATATATAATTATGTATATGAAAATAAAAAAACGTTGCTAAGTAATTTAATAATAAAAGTATTTAAAAGTCTAAAACAAGATGAGAGGAAGTTTAAATTAAATCTACGCTTTCTAGTCATGCACTCCAGGCGAAGATTACATTTTATCACTCTACCAACGACCACAGCCCTCCAAACAAACGCTGTCACTTCGCGGCTTCGATAAAGTACTACGGAACTTGATAAGAGCGTGCGCTTTGATCAACGCCTTTTGCGTGTATGATTTATCATTTTTCTCTCCTCGGGTTCCGAAGCTTTCAATATGCGCAGTTTGTTTAGAAAATATTGAGAATTTCCCATTGGAGTGCCTTTGCAGAGAAAGGATTTGAAGCTCTTTGTGTTGGGCCTGCCAACGGGCGTTCCTGCCAATGCGGCCAACGCCTCACGCAGCTTAATAGTCATAACTCTCGAAAGGAGAGTTGAATATAGTCGTTTATAGCTCTTTTTTTGTTGGATCAAGTCCTGCAGTGCATATTTCTGGTTATATTGAATTTACGCTTCAAAAAAGCAACAAATGTGTAGCGCGTCTTCAAAGGCCTGGGGAGAGAAATTGAACCAACAAGTAACAGAGTGCCAGGATCGTTTCTGCGCCGTGTCAGCGTCAGGACCCGATGTTTTCCAGCCTGGAGCGCTCAAATCCAGATATGCCGCGTCACATCTTGGAATACAGTGATAGCGTGAGGACAAGTGGTGATTGAATACCTAGTCGTTCATAAAACTCGAGATGTGGACTTCAACGTTTAATATGGAATAGACACACAGAGAGACAATGCTGTTATCACCTGCAGTACAGTATAGTGAGTGAAAATGTCTGAGAGGCGATGATTGGTTTCTTATTCCTGTAGCACTCACACTCACATTCCGCGGAAATAGGAAAATCCATTGTCTCAGTAGCAAACGAATTAGGTATCGTTGTTCCTGGTGACAGCAGGCGTTCCTCTCACATTTTCCCGCCGGTGGCTTTGCAGCATGACGCTGCAGGTCACGCGTTATCCGCCTCATGCGTCTCATGTTTGCCCGTTGGGATGCTGGCCATGCCCGTGGCCCTCGTGGCAGTCGGATTGGATCTCGACGCGGACGAAGTCTTCGCCCATGCTCTCGGCGCAGCCATCGCTCTCGTGGATGTTGACGCGACCTGAGATAAGGCCGCATTTCGCTTGCTGCAATGGTCGGCGTCACTCAAAATCACTCAAAATCACTTACCCCCTATTCCTGTTGAACGCCCGCTGTGGTTTACCTTAAGACTGTGGCGTTCAATTAGTGTACCCTTGAATATATTAAATATTATTAGATTACAAACAAATTTTTCTCGAGACGGTTGGGTCGAATCCGACCCGGATCGAATTATGTTTGCGAATAGTTTCTGATTCGCTTTCTTCTACCTCACGTGAGCCTCACATACCGTTTGCTCACATTTTCATCTAACGTTAATTACTTACTGACCTGGAAGTTGTACAGAAGAGAATTTTCATACCAGAACTCGCTCGAACTCGCACTTACAGAGGTTGATCGGGAATGTACTTTGAGTAATTTGATATCAGGAACGTGTAGTCTCCGGCGACTCAGTGACGCGTTATTGCTATTTCTATTTGGATAGAATTGTGCAATTACAGTACAACAACGTGGAATAACAACGCAAGGAACCATCAGTCACCATTCCTGATATCAAAATATGGAGAAAACTTCCCTGATCATCCCCTGAAAATTGGTTGAGTTCTAACTCACCCTGTATAGTTTAATATATTTTTTAGATTTTAAATATTTATGATACATTTGAATATCTGTTTAATGTTTTAACGTTTTTAAAAGTTTTTATATTCCTTAAAATTTTGAAATACTTAAAAAAAAATGTATATAGATACATATTTATAAATTTTATATGAACGTGTTCAAATTAATTTCTATTTCACGGTGATTAAACCGTACAACATGATAATAATATAGAAAATGCACTGGGTCGGATTTGAACGGACCGTAATACTGATTTCAAAACCAATACTGCAGGAGACAAGGGTTAAGAAAATGAACAAAATTAATTCCACCGTTTATGTAAACTATTTTTTGGAGTTTGACCGTAATGCCTAAAAATTACGAGTCTCTCTAAATAAATGGTTGGGATTTTAAACAACTTGGCCATTGAGAGTTTACAAGTGGTAGACTAATTATATTGCTCAACATAAAAAAGTTTATACTTGGGAATAATACCTAAGTATTTCTCGAGTATTTCTCGAGTTTGAAGGTAAAGAAGTTTACTCGAGTACGATGAATTCGAAACTGCACTTTAAATCTTGTTGTAGTTAAATAACTTCATTCTTCAACAGTAAATTTATATAATAGTTATAAACATATAGATATATTTATTGTTTCTTGTAAGGCTATTTCACCTTCAAGAAATTACGAGGAATTCTGTTAGACTATGAGCTTCTTTGCAACTTTAGAACTTATCAAATCAATGAACATTAATTTAAGAGAAAGTAATAAAAAGGTTTCCTTAAATTAACGAAGCCGTATAATATGTGTTACGATAATTGTGTCAATATGTCAGGCTTCTTTATATGTAGATACATCTTCATATTATATGTGAGAAACAATTGAGTTTTAGTCTCTCAATCGGTCTTCCAAAAAATAAAGTTTTGCACATGTGTTTTAAACAAAATTCGAATAATATAAACATGAAAAGCCCGCAAAGGATACAAGTTCGTTAACTTGCAATTTGCCTGGAAATTTCGATGAAATATAAAAATAAAAATATTTTTGTTCAATATAAATGCAAATCCAATTACTCATGCTGTCTACACTTTATCGCAGTTCTGTTTTATCAGCTTAGTTTTATTAGGTACATAGTTGGAAGCTGATTCGTTTGCATTTTATATTTCTTCTGCTATTACAATAAAGGGTATATTAACACACCCTCGCAATTATCAAAAAATTGATCTTTAAAGAAGTATATTGAGGGAAAACTGTTTTTTATATACTAAATTAATATGGTTGCTTTGATAAAAAATTATAAGCATTACAATCTCTCTTTATTTTACTCTTGCATTATTTGCGTCAAAGTATGCACTTTTGTTTGCCCTTTTTCTTTTTATTATTATGCGACTTAAATTAAAGTCATAAATTTTTATGGTATCCCATATATTTTAAGACAAACTACTTTAGTTACAAAAGATCATAATGTCATTGAGTTCTTCCGCAAGGTCATTATATTCATCATTTGGTATCTCTCACTTGAACCCAATTGGGTGACTAATAACAAGTAAAAACATTCGTCACAGGCAAGCAGGAATTGTTTACCGCTCAGTGTGTCACGTTCGCGAGTACAGTGAAGTTGACTACTTGTTCCCGTAATTTACAAGTAAGTACATTATACCTACATATTTTATCATTTGCTCCTAACTCGGCAGCAAATTGAACGTAAATTGAACCCTACAATAAAAGTAAAAATGTAGAATACGCTTTTGTTGGTTCAGTCCATAGAATGGTTTTTAATTCTATAGATATAGCAAATATTATGTATTTATTATATCATTCTATAACTCAAGCCGTGTTCAGACTGTAATCGACAGCATTTATAAGTACATATAGAAATGGAGAGATTACCTGGTTTGGCCGCTTGTAAGTAGAATTGAAGCTCGTCTCGCAGTTCGTGTTCGACGTCGGGCGCATCAATAGCCGCTTATTCCTGCAGCACAGGTAGCGGTTGAAGTGTTGTCGGAAAACACCGCTGACAAAGTACAGGGCGACGGGGTTGACGCATGAATTTATGAAACTGTAATAACGAACTAGATTAATTAATGTTGAAGCAGCGAGGCGGAATTTCCGGGATTATTTCATCCCTTGTGGAAGGATTGCGGAAAGACTTATCGTACTCATTCAATAATTCAATATTCAAACATTTGCTACACATTTCCTACCTCAGACAAAATCCGATAATCCGAAAAGCATGCCAGTAGTCGTTATACTCCTCCTCAGCATCCGGGTTGAACACGAACCACAGCATGAAGACGTGGTACGGAAAGAAACATATGAAGAACACTTGATTGTGAGTGAAAATTAGACTGTTAGTTGTGGATCTTTCCATGTTAACCTGACACACTTTAAATTTTACCTCACCGCTTCTGATTCGACTAAAGTTTGGCTAAGGCAAATCATCTCGAAAAGTTTGCAAATCAGAAGGGGTTAGCTAAAATGGGTGTGACGTGGACCCTTGTAACTTACGAAAAACAATAGCAAGCACCATACGAGCGACGTGCCGTCGTGCTCTGGTCTGCGCCACGCCTTGTCCTTGAATTTCTCCAGGCATCTCCTTGGTGCTGGCGTGTAGGCGCTGCGCCATGAGCACGTAGAAGGCGGCGATGACACATAGCGGGATCACGTAGTAGACCAGCGCCTTCGCCACCGCGCTGTACTTGGAGTAAGTCGCGTTGGGGAACGGCGTGCACACGGTGATGTTCGGCACGCTGCTGTCGTTCAGCGAGCGCACCTCCAGGTGCGAGAGGATGGCGTCCGGCAACGCCAGCAGCCCAGCAAGTACCCAGATCAGAATAGCGCTGAGCACGGTCAGCGGCTTTGTCTGCAAATCAATTAAAACTTTGCGAGCGCCGGCGAGTTCAAGTGTAATTGAAGATAATGAAAACGTCTTGACGCGCGCCTCCGACGTGCATAAATTGCGGGCGGCTGCATGCGGAGAATGATTGGAAATCACCACCGGCAGCGGCATGGCGCTTCGATAAATTGCACGCTAATTGCACCTGACAACAATAGCTCGACGCATGGACGCGCTTGTAAATGTTATCTATATTGGAATTTGATTGCAATTAGCTGTAGAATCTCACTAGGCGTTGTGTTGTTTATGCTGCATGTTTCTGTTGGTAATTAAATTTTGAAGATAAGATGAAAACGTTGGATTATAGAGGTCTGTCTAGATTTGGGCCCATGGAACGGTACGAAGAACAAAAAATGTATGCAGACAAATTTTGCGTTGGCTGTTACGGCTGCCCCGTACTCATTACAAATGACAAATGAGAATATGGTAAATGGAATCCGACGATAATTTTCACTTTAATGCTCGTACGTTAATGGCTCGTTTTTCCGCCACAGTACGACAAGTTATCATATCGGCAAATCAGGAATTTGCAAAGCGTAAATATTTAACAATAACCGCACTGCTGTAATTGAAGTCATCGGGAGTCTACAATGTGTTCCTCTAATCAAGGAAGGAACATCAGCATGTACAACTAAACATTGTAATATTCCGAGCGTCAATTGTTACAATGGTCACCAATCCACAAGTGTCCACCAACCACAGTGTGGAGTATGGGTGTAGTGTATCGGGCTCGACACTAAACACGTTTTCTGCGTGAACGCACCCTGTATAGTATAGTACTCAGCGCGGAAATGAGGTTTCATTAGTATTACCTTCACCACATTGGGCGCCTATGATGGCGACGCGAAGTGTGCGGTAATTAATCAACTTGCCAGTTTCCTCAGTCGATATTCGACTTACCTGCAAGCGCCGCAGCGGATTCACGATGGCGCAGTAACGCTCGGCCGACAACGCCGTCAGCGTGAAGACGGAAACGCCGATGGACACGTCCTTGGTGGTCTCACTGATTTTGCACAGCAGCGCGCCCCACGGCCACGAGGGCAGCGTGTAGATGATGGATGTGAAGGGCACGCAGGAGATGATCACCAGCAGGTCTGCCAGTGCCAGGGAGAGGATGTATCTGTGGTAAATGATTAGTGACAAGCAGTTTAGTTGTATAGTGTAAATAGTCCCAATTCAGATTTTTTACTCAGGTATTGTAGAAGTTATACAGATTTCTTTCACAATGTCCTATCTTCCATAATATTTCATTATATTATATGTTTGAACATGGATGCAGGTGCTTTAATTTTCTGTCCTATCTTCCGAAATATTACAATTTGATCAGATACATCCTGAAAGTGTCTCAAAAAATTTAGATTCCTTAGTCAAGTGTTGCAGAAGTTATTGCATTTAATTTGCGCAGATAGCTACTGGCAATGGAATCAAATGCTTTAATTTCTTTCAAAATGTCCTATCATCCGAAATACTTCAGCAAAAAGTCTGGAAATTTGCTGATATATTTGGAAATAAATCCTCAATGTGTCTCCATAATTTCAGAGTTTTATTCTACTTAAATCAAGTTTTGTAATTGGAAACTCCCTCGTTATATATTTCGATAGATTCGCAGTTGAGTCAGTTCCGGTCAACACCGGAAGTTAATAGCCGCGCTTACACTATACCGGGTCCTGCTATATCAAATACCGAAAACCAGATATCTTTAATAGTCCTGGGGAAAACGCCACCACCAATAATATTATATTAAGCCACAACCATTACTAGAGTTTGACTTACGTGTTGGGTACATTCCGCATCGCGCGGTGCCTCAGGAAAATGATGACCAATGTCCCATTCCCCAGGACGCCCACTACGAAAATAATAAAGAAAACCACAGGCACAATGTACGTCTCTGGGCGGTCTTCGTACGGCGTGTACGTGTTTTCCGAATCCTGCACTTTGTCCTCCATAGCCATGTAAGTGCCGTCGAAAGTAACCATTACGCTGGAATTATTTCCAAATTTTAGTTCTCGCTTTGCGTTTACTTCTCGCATTTTGGTTCACTGTTCACTTTCCTTTTACGCGTGTTATTTTTAAGTTGCACTGTCTATTCTCCAACCTACAAGGAGTTATTACAGTGGAAGCAGGTCAAACAAGTCTGGAAATTGAGGAAATTCAGGACTAAATCAAAAATATAGCGGGCCTTGGGATAATGCGTCGCAATGAAGACACATTGTTATAGTGCAAAGTTGCGCGCTGACTTCCGGTGTTCCGAGCGCATTTCTTCCGGAAGGGGATCTGCATAGATTTTAATAGCTTTGGAGTTAACGTCTTGTTAATTGCTTTCGGGTGAAGAGGGGGATGAAAACAAAAAATTGCATAAAGATCGCCAGGTTTTTGAAAGGATTTGATCGGTTAAAGCAGTTAAAGCGGTTATAGCCATATCATCACTCGCACTTGAAACGTCGTTGGGTGTTGATTGCTTCGTAAATGATGGAACATTTCAGAAAACGAATAAAAATGTTTACGTTGCGCAGCGATATACTATTCACTTGTAAATCACTCAAAAACTTTCTTGTGCTTTGCGTAAATATACATGAAACGCGTATACGCGCAGATTTACAGTTTTCCGGAAATTGTGAAGTTTGTAGAAGGTTTAAGAGAATGGAGATGATTGTAATTGGAGGAAAAATAGTTTTCTAAGTAATATTAATCTAAAATAGAATTCATTACAGAAATTATAACATTATATTTGTGTAGGCACTGTGCACATTAACATGTATCTACTCACATGTTACGAAATGTCCTAACTTGTGCAATACTAAAGTAAAAAATTCGAAAATGCACTGACTTAGTTGGAAACACTTCCTAAACATGACTTAAAAATTTTAAATTTTTTACGAAAGCATTGCAGAAATTATGGCATTTTGAATTCTAATTTTTTCGAAATGTAATAATTTTTAAATCCGCCTGTCATAGTTGTTGTTCTGTTACTTGAACAAAATCGGATCCAATTCAATTTCTTCATGAGTGATTTTGCACAAGAAAGTTTTCGCATTGCATTATGTAAAAAAGTCCCCAGCTCCAATATTATCAAATTTTATAGACTCCACAGGTCTTGAATAAATACATTTAGGACGAATGATAAAATGGGCTCTGCCGCAGTCTATGCAAATATTTGAGCAGTTATCAAAGTTTTTCTGACATGTCGTAAACGGCAGGATTTTCATTACCTTGATCTTTTTCTTTTATCGTCAGCGAATATCAACGCAGTGAAGAGTGAATGCATCAGCATGACAGTAATTTCGAATAAGGTCCATTGCAAACATGCATGAATGCGCGCAGATGAGTGCGTAAAATTTTATAAATAGTACCTACGTATAGTTCGTCAATAGTTGTGAGATAAAGCACAGAGCACTGCACAATAAATGATGCTGCGCGGAATCCAAGGAGATGACCGTAAAACTTGCCAGCCGAAGGACGCGAGAAGACTGAGACCATCGCGCGTCCTGCGATTGCAGCAGCCGCCAAAGTTTTCAATGGAGAAAACGCGCGCGCCGCCCCCGTGCTGGGCGCACGCATGTACAATCTCACTGCTAGCAGGGCTCATTCAATTTTTCTGCGCCATGAATCGATTTGCTCAACAGGCTCTCGTTCGAAATCCCTAAAATCATGCACGTATTTTCTGCATTTTCAGTCCTGAAACCGTACTTAAAAACTTACGGAATGCTTTTACTTCTCCGGTCGTAAAGTCTATTTTAGCCGACTGATTGTGAATACCATACTTTCAGGATTGAAGGAAAACAGGGCAATTATCATATGTAATCATAAAACTCAACAATCGTAAACCGTTTTTTGGCCATTTTGGGTGGTCAAATGCCGATAAGTTCCGTTCAATTAACTTCATCGCTGGACTAAGCACAATTCAATTTTTATACCACAAATAAAGTCTTATTGTAACTGGAACGTCTTGTCGCATTTACGAGTTGCGTAGTAAATTCTCTTTTATTGTGTAGGTACTAAATTAGAGCAAAGTTTTTTATTATACTCATCGGTATTTTTATTTCTAGTACAACACGTCGGTTCGTTTTTTAAAATGTCGTTTATTTCAGTTTTCCTAGCAATGACAAAACGACGCGAGCGCTACACACTATCTCACTCAAATCCATGTATATCCTTGCTGTATATACAAAACTATATACTATATACTCAACTCTTGCAAAAATTATGACACTTGATTTAGGTCGCAGAATCTGTCTCCAAACGTTCTAACTACCGCAATAATTCAATAAAAAGTCTGTAAAAATGTATTTGGGAACACATCCGAAATGGATCTACAAAGTTTTTGCTAACGTATGAATAGCAAAGAAATTTCCTTCTTAATGTGATTCGTCAAATCCACTGTTTACGTGCCAGGAAAGTCTAATAATGGATTATCTTCTTATTTAATCTAATCAAGGTTGGCCAAAGGATATTCTCTCAACCACATCTGGGTACCCAGCATGGGGCGTTTCTACATCCTACGGGATCATATCGGATTATCTTAATAATTGCATTACTAGAGTGCTTAAACAATTTTGTATGAAAACTCTTCTGAATTCTCTGTAGTCATCATAGACTACTATAAAATATAACTTATAATATGAACTATTTAAGAAAAGATCATTTGGTAGGGTTAATAAGAGACTAGTTAAGGGCTAAGTAGACTTATTGTTAGGTAAATCAAATGTCAATTACATTGTACCTGTTGGGAAAATCTCTTAATCAATTTCACAATACTTTGCATAGATTTCGTCTGCTAGATGCAACCGTACTAAATCAGAGTCCGAACAGTCAACGACGAGGAGACATGAAGATTGATATTCCTGTCCGCAAACTGCGACAACCGTAACTAAATGGTTTATTCACCAGTATTCGATAGCTGACCATTATAGCTGTCCATTATTTAATTTAGAACTGATCAAATTACAAAAATTGTAATCTGCATCCGGCATGAATTGCATTTCAAAATCATCTGGATACATATTATACATTTCGTGTGTCATCTCTACGAATTAACGCATCTTGAATGCTTGGATATTATATCCCAACATAAACTGTGGATTTCCCTGTTTGACACTCCTACGGGTCCAATAAGTGTGTTTGTTTTTAAACTTTCAGTAAATTGCACCCAAGCCCGCAATCGCGATACAGAGTAGTATAATGTACATTTTTCATGCAATTCAGCACTTATTTACACTAAATGTTTAGAATTTTAATCGATATTAAAATTATCATTTTTGCATCTTCTTGGTCCTTTTTGAATTGATTTTATAATAGTGTAAAAGAAGTTGCCTATGTTACATTCCGAAATTTAAAGCAAATCTAAGTACATATATAAAATTGTGCAGGCAACTAATACCAATACCATTATTATTTAATTATTGTTATTATTAAACCGCGTCGGGAAATCTTGAATATCTCGAAAACTATTGGTGATAACGTTGTCAACAAGGGTTCAGATTATAGAGGAAGAGTTGTTCTTTCTTCCTGTGGGCATTCCAGGTTGCTCAGCGTACTAGAAATGCCCTAAATTCGAGAATTTTTTCATTTTCTCCACGGACTACACATTATGTAAAAATGATTATTAATATAAAAAAGTTTCATCTTTAATGGTATTCTCTGATCTTGATTCATTTTATAAGATCTGAAGATTTACTCTTTCAGGATTCTTGAACCTTTCAGGTTGAAAGGTTCTTCTTAGAACCAGTTGCTTGTTCATCTCGGTCTATCAGTATTTTCAGAAAAACAAGTCCTTATAAGGACTAAATCTGTATAATACTGTTATTCATAAACGATAAGGTATAGTATGTAACGCCTATTACAATTACGACAAATAAACGTGCCCCAAAATTAACGCCAAAGTTGATTGTTTTTTCAAAACATGTGGACTCATTACCTTCCGAAGCAGTAATTCTCATAGCAAAACACTTGTGTGTGCTAAAATTTAGACAGCGTATACTTCAAAAATACAACAACTCGTATAATAAGGCAGGCAAAAGGGATTTGTGCATTTATTAACCAGGTTTCATACTGGTCACAAAAATTTATATTTTGTGAGCGTGGAATTTATTCCGAAACACGTAAAGACTTCATTTCATTGAGGCGATCGCGTATCTGCATTTGAATCAAGCCACGATACTTCGCCCCCTCGCCCAGTTCCTCCATTTCCTGTAGCCATTCCTCTCTCTCCTTAATTTCATTTTTCACTAAAAATCACACATCAATAAATGCTTAATATAGATGATCATGTTATAAATACATACATTCCTCATATCTGCTCAATTCCACGGAAGCCCTCCTCTTCGGAATATCCTTCTTTGTATTAACCGCTGTTTGCGAATCACCCCGAGACATTTTCGCAATCAATTCTTGTTTGGCCTTCTCCCGATCGGGTTTTGTAGGCATCGGGCGGTACACCTCGCGTTCATACGCTCCACTTTCTCTGATAGTCTCTAATGACCTACGCTTGGAGGTTCCGGGTCGGATTCGGACCTCAAATAACGCCCTACGGCGACTCGGAGGCTTCGTTTGGTTAATGGTGGGTAATGGCTCACCATTCCGCAGAGAGTAATTAAATCTATTGCGTTGCATCATGCTCATTTTGCTCTCGTCCATGAGGGCTTTATTGTATGAATGTAATTTTATTAATGAATAGGTCAAATGTCGGGTATGTGAAAAATGAGTGCTTACTATTGATGAAATCTTGTGTTTCCGGAGTGTATTGTACTCGTGCGTTATTGAAAATCCCTCCCTTGGGTATGTTCTTGCTGGGCCACTCCATTATCTCACAGAAAATTGAAAAAGCAATGTATAACGTGTTTCGGGCACGAGTAACACGTTTGTTTACATTCGGACACGAAGTAGTTCGTTGTTATGACAATGCAAGTTCAAAGCTATTGATTAAACAGTTGTTGAGAAGTGATAAGTGGTATTTTTTCAAAACACTAGTCATTTGTAATGAACTCACTGAGTAAGCTTGTAAGAATAACTTTGTTAGATTATTTGATGATGGTGATATCTTTAAAAGGTATTTATTTCATTATAATGTAATTTCTATACTCATATATAGCTCAAAACTAGAATATTTCATTGTAAATACGCGTATTTTTCATCTTAAAATATATAATGTAACTTAAAGTATAAAAATAATTTTCTAAATATAATTTTGAAGCAATAGACACAAATTTATGCGCACAATTTCATTGTAAAAAGCATAAATACATTTCTATACTGTTTTGTGTGTCTCCTATAAATATGCATAGATTCCCCGAAGTACGTTATTGAAATCGTAATGTTATGCGAGGAAAAACAAGTCACTTGAACCAACCAGCAAAAAAGTTGTTCTGGTATTGATAGGCCAACACAAATCCCAGTACAAAAAATACGAACTCTGTCAAATACGGAATACTGAGAGTCGTGCGTTGGGAGACCAGAAAATCTAAGAATTTCCTCTTCCCCACGGTGTAAGGCGGGTAGCGGCACGATGCTAACGTTTCACCAATAATATTAAAGGACCTGTACAAACACGGCTTATTATGTGTGAAAGTATCAACGGTATACTTCCCATGATAACTCCCCATCCCACTACCGCCTACACCCCCAAACGGAAACCCATGCACCGTGAAATGCAGAATGGTATCATTGACCGTCACGCCACCTGCACTGGTGCGGTGTAGAAGCTCCCGAACCACCGCGTGGTCTGCAGAGAACAAGTACATCGACAGTGGCTTCTCCCTAGCGTTGATAAAATCAATAGCTGCATTGTAATCCGCGATTCTGACGATAGGAAGCAAAGGGCCGAAGATCTCATCTGTCATGACAGGATCACTAGGAGTCGCAGATAACAATGTGGGTGAGATATAGCGTTCCTTACAGTCCATATCCCCACCCAGAATTACCTTACTACCTTGAACCATATTAGCCAGTCGTTTAAAATGCGCATCGTTGATGATCCTCCCGAAATCCGGCGATTCCTTAGGATCACTGCCGAAGAACTCTTCAAGTATACTCGGACTGCACTCACGGATTTGATTCTCTACTAGTTCAGTACACAGTATATAATCTGGCGCAATGCAAGTCTGGCCTGCATTGACGAACTTACCCCAGAGTACACGTTTCATCGTGATTTTTATATCCGCGGATGGATCTATGTATACAGGACTCTTCCCACCCAGTTCTAGGGTCACTGGAGTAAGGAATTTATTCGCCGCTTTGTGCACTATCTTACCAACAGCGCCACTACCTGTGTAGAAGATATAATCAAACCTTTCCTTAAGAAGCTCCGTTGTTTCCGGTACTCCACCGCATACAATCTTGTAGCAGTCCGCATCCAGGTATTTGGGGATGTTCCGACGTAGAAAATCCTCAGTTTCGACCGCATGTTCAGAAGGCTTCATAATCACGCAGTTTCCCGCAGCAATTGCTCCAATGACAGGCAGCAATAACAGTTGAAGAGGGTAATTCCATGCTCCAATGACCAGTACCACACCGTAGGGTTCCTTTAGGATATACAGACTGTCTAGCCAATTAGCAAAGGCTTTTGCAGGGCGCGCAGGTTTAGTCCATGCATCTAGATTCTCAATGTATTCCATAAGGTCATTCTTGATCATTTTGATTTCCATCAGGAGAGTTTCATACGCGCCTTTGTTCAAGTCCGCCTTTAATGCGACCAAGATTTCTTCGGTGTTATCGTCCAGCATCTTGAGGACACTTTTCAGTTGCTGGCGGCGAAATGATAGTAGTTTGGTTTTGCCCGTATTGAAGGCTCTGCGGGTGGATTCTACCAGTTCATTCATTTCGGTACAACTAAAAGAATTAAACCATGAGTGAAACATAACACATACATATGGAAATAATTTGTAGAAAGTTTGGCATTCCTTACGATACCACTTACAGATTACTTTAAGCTCACCTCAACATTTATACCAAATTACAGCAATATTTTTGGACAATTTAACGATACATAAAATTATTTACCGCAAACTTGAGTACCTCTAGGTGTTTATCAATAAAGTTTTGTTTGTTAAGCAGTGCATGATTGTATGATTAGTAATGCATGACAATAAAGATACAAACATTTATAGATAAGAAAATCATAAATCTGTTCACATATTGTTTACGGCAAATCAGTAAACATTTCAGGAATACAAGCGAATGGAATTATAATGACTAACAACAGTGTACTATTTTTAATATCGCGACAAAACATCGCAAGTACACGTTAAAAACATCGGCGGCTGAATTGTTAACCTCACGTTGATCTGCTTTACTTAGCTTACTTACCGTTGGTACTAGAAGTGTTGGATGAACGACTTTGATTGGAGGACTAATCGTCCTGGTCAGTCAAGATGGTCAAGATGTTCAAGGTGAAATCCACTGTAACTACGGTAACTACTTCTTACTGCGGTTTAATGCCAACCGGCTGACCCAGCTGAACGCGCTGAACTGCTGAACGTGCTGAACGAGCTGAACTCACAGCCAGCTGCCGACTTGTTGTTGCATTTGTGTGCATTTGTGTGCATTTGTGTGCATTTGCGATTCCAACCGGCAACTCTCACTCTCACACTTCGCTCCGCTCTCCATGCTACCTAATAATACGTTACATTAAATTACAATCAATGCTGCGATAAACAATAGTATTACTATGCAAGTAGAAAAAACTTCTATGAACAAATAGTAATACCCAGCTTGTGGGAGGTGCAATAGGAAATTGTATGTGTATATTGAAAGATATGCAGATTTACTAGGAACATATCAACTTACCAATTGCAAATGTCCGACAACTCGTCGGACATTTGCAAATTGATCAGGCTTGAAGTGCTTAATGTTAAAACTTGTATTATTCAAATTACTACTCACGACTAAATTCAATCCACGTTGATGTTGTGTATGACTAATAGAATAGAATATAATTTAACTAGTTAAGGACATCATGAACAGTAAACTATACACTATGATACTAACCATACTAATAATACTAGCATAACTAATATTTTTGACATTCTCAGACAAAAATTTCGCCAGAAAAAAAATAGGCTAATTCGATACAATTTTGTTATGTAATATAAATTTTTCTTGATTTATAATGAATAACAACTGTTGATCAATACATTTTATTACAATGTTTTAAAGCCAATTATTTAATTTATTTATATGTCAAAGTGACAAATTATTATTACATATATGAATTGCATAATGCAAAATGCATAACACTCCAAGAAAGATGTGAATATAATATGCATACATAATTTTAACTTGCGAGTATCGATAGGTGAAATCTCGCAACGCATACAATAACAAATCATTTATTACAAATTGGTACTTCATCGTATGCAACGTATGCAACCCATTATACTCCTATACTATACCAAAAATTTGATAATTAACAAAACTAAAGCCTTCAGTGATGATATATTGTACGATAAATAATATCATTGTTTAGAAAAACAGTAATATAAACTTATTATTGTTAAAATACTGTCATTCTGTTGTCTTTGACAGACCTGACATCTCCACCTTAATTGACGTTTCATGACAGTTGACATTTCCTTAATGCTCGTACACATTTCTACAAACTCCAAAACAAATCCGGCTTTGCTATAAATTATAATGAAATTATTTGTGAAAGTAATCCGAGGGGCTGGCTGCACTCTTGACGTGACAGAAGAGACCACAATCCTGCAAATGAAGCAAAGAATCGAAGGAGAATTGAAAGTCCCCATGGCACAACAAACGTTGGTGTACATGGGCAAAACCCTCTTGAACGAAAACCCAGTCAGCAGTTACAGCAACATCAAGGATGGTGCGAAGCTACACTTAGTCATAAGGAAGTCCGAGTCTCTGAACGTGGTGGTCGAACGCTTTCTGCGGAAATACTACGATAGTGAACAGACGAAACTGATACTCAGTGCATTCATGACAGAATTTCAAGCTAAAGTAAAGATTCTGAGCTTGGACGATCTTGAACACATTGCAACAAATTACATAAATGAGGAAGCATTAAACCAAACATAAGTCATGTATAGAAATGCATTTATATCATTTTATTGAATAATAAAGATTTTGTTTTGTAAGGGATACTTACAAACAACAGAGCCCAACCTGTCAAAATTTTAATGGTCATAAGTTTGGTAATCTAGGGACTTATTCACCACACCGTCATTACTTATAAATATAAAGGTTCTTTGTTCCAGATTGCCAAGTTTTGAAATATTGCTCCTTATTTTCCGTAATTCTGAGAATTTTTGCATCGTAGAAACAATATATTCCATTAACTACCCAACATTTGCCAAAAATCGACAGCAAATCATCAACTTGCACATTTCCATGCAGTTCACAAGTCTTTAGCAATTGTTGCAGAGTCAATACCTCCAAGTCGTACTGCTTGACATCTTCTAACCTCTCATTGACAAGAAGGGGCCGTTTCCAGTCTAATTTCTTCTCAATATTCTCAAAGTCTGCCTTGAATTCTTTCTTAATTGGGGCTATGTCATTATCAGAATAAACTTGAATTACGATTGTTCGTATTCCATCAGAAACTATAACGTATATCACAAGCGACATGTTTAGATAGTTGAATGTGAAAATATACTGATATAATTACGTGTTAACAGGATCCTGCAATCGTTAATCTCGACATGTTTTACAAAACCACATAATCCTATTTTTGCAGGAGCAGTGTTCCCCAGTTTTAGTACCTTTTCGTTCATATCGTACCTGCACTTTAAGGCTGTTTCGACCGATAGGTCATAATACAGTCCTGAAATTGAATATGAAATATAACGTAATATTATATGGTAATTCTAACCTCTTGTACAATTTGAGGTAGCCATACAGCTTATATTCACTAATTAATACAATATAATATCAAAAATGACGAAACACAATGCGATGTGCACTAAACTAATAGCGTTTATGAACCTTATGAACTGTAGAACTCGCAGGACCTGTACGACCTGTAGAGCCTGTAGGAGGTGTATAACGTGTATAAGCCTGCGAAGCCTCTAGAAGCTGTAGAAGTGATGGAGTCATGCAGAGTCTGCAGGGTCTGCAGAGTCATGCAAAACGGAAGTTACGAAGTTGTTGAAATGTGTTCAGATCGTTCAAAACAATGTCAAATTAGTGTTTGATTTCCAGTGTTCGATTGAAAAATATAATTTATTGTTGCTCTTTGGTACCTCTAGGTGCCGCTGCATGTATGAAATGTGATAAAAACTTTAAAAATTCATAATTCAAGTAATAGATTTAACCACAATTTGAAAACTTCGTGGAGCACTCAGCCAGTGTTGTTTTTAATAATTACAGTATTAATTTTTTGAGATATGGCCGAATTAGCGAAAAATATGATTTATTGTTGCTCTTTGTCACCGCTAGAGGCTGCCGCATGCATTAAATTTTATTAATAATTATAAAAACTATGATGACTTCATAAATTATAAATATAAAATTAGAATAACACTATGCAATTACAATTATGATAGATATTACTACATATTATTAATAATAAGCAATCAATATTCTCCCCACTACACAACATTCGGCATTATTCGTTAGAAATCGTGTCATTCCGATTCCTGCTAGAATAATCACAAGACTCCTGTGTCAGCTGATGTCTCCGACTTCGGCTACAAATTCGATCGTCTTCTCTTCACTCCTGAAGCTTCAGCTTCATTAAACGTGCAATAATTATCAGATTAAAGTGCAATAAGAATCCGTCATCATGAGTACCCTGCCAACGGACCCGAAGCTCAAAGAAATGATGACTTCTTTGGACGACGATAAAATCGGTACGTAGACACGCACATCATAAGTTTTCTTCGTATAATTCAATCCCATGGCTTCCATATACACAAAGAAATATAGATATGAGCCTGTACAACATTGCCGGAAGCAAACGTTGAAAGTTGAAAGATTCTGTATCTAAACAACGAAAACAAGTGAACGGGTGCGTCAATCACGTGACATTTTGAATCACATGCTGGCAACATCACGATCTCTTTAATATCTTGATATCTGCATCTTCACAATCGCATTATCTTGTTGGCAGACATGTTAGCAGCCACCAGCGTCCTGCAGCAGAAGGCTACAGATGTCCGCTCGCAGACCGTCAACTGGCAATCTTATCTTCAGTATGGCTTTTTCACTAATCCTATATTGCAATTGTAATTGTAAATAAAACAATGTCATTTTTAGGTCACTGATGATCTCGCAAGAGGATTACAACTTCATCCGCAACTTCGACACGACCGACAGCCACCAGCGCGAGGAGTTGTTGAAGGCCAACCGACTCCAGTGCGCCAAAACTTTCCTTAACCTGTTGGGTCATATCAGCAAGGACCAAACGCTGCAATACATCTTGGTGCTAGTCGACGATATGATCCAGGAGGATAGATCTCGTGTTGAGATCTTTCATGAATACGCTGCCAAGGCCAAAGAGAGCGTCTGGGGCCCGTTCCTCAACCTGTTGAATCGCCCCGACGAGTTCATCACGAACATGACATCGCGCATTATTGCGAAGATCGCCTGCTGGTCGCAGAACCAGATGGAGCGCAGCGATTTGCACTTCTATCTCACCTGGTTGAAGGACCAGTTGAAGGTTCAGGTAGGGTCACCAAATTTTTTGACACGTTACGGGGATTGCATTTGTTGTGTGTGTGTCGCTTTGTCATTTCATCCTTTTGATTTGCAGTGCGTAATAAATCAGTATATTTACTTGATGTGGTTTGTAGAACAAGTTTATGGTGATTCTCACTGCACTCAGTATAGTCATGCATGATTATTAGTCACTAAGTTGAACTTACGTAATGAAGTCAAGATCTGGAAATGCAAGAAATTCTTGTTTTATGAATGTTGTCATGTCGTTAACGATGATATTTCGTGATATAATTAACCTGAGTAATGAATTGATTGTACACATTTCTGCATATCAGGAAATATCAGCGTTATTACTTCTAGCTGCATATATAACGCTAATAATAACAATAACAAGTGCGACTAACAAGCCCCAACCATCCATCGACAGAGTTGCAACGATTAACACGAGATAATCCACCGCCTCCTGGGTTATGGCAATGTGAATGTGAACATGCATGCGTTTTATTAATCTTTCAATATCTAGCACGACGAGCTCGCGTCGCACGCCCGCCTCCGCGACCCCAGCAAGGGCGAGCCGACCGAGACGTACATGGAGGTGTCTTTCAGCATCGATGAGCAGCGGGGCAACGAGTTGTCGGTCGGTGTGGCATTTGTATTAACCGCACGTAATGTTTGCGAGATCTGCTCAATGAATCGTACTCTATTCAGTGCCACATTCATCATAATCGCGTTCTATATCGATCATATCCCTCATGCAGTTCTTGTGTGTTTCTAGAACAACGAGCACATCCAATCAGTGGCACGCTGTCTGCAGATGATGCTGCGCTTGGACGACTATCGCTTCGCGTTCGTGTCCGTCGACGGCATCTCCACGCTGCTCTCGGTCCTCACTGGTCGCGTCAACTTCCAGGTGCAGTACCAGCTGATCTTCTGCATCTGGGTGCTGACGTTCAATCCTTTACTGGCGGAGAAGATGAACAAGTTCAACGTCATCATCATTCTCGCTGATATACTCAGCGATAGCGTGAAGGAGAAAGTGACCAGGATCATCCTAGCGGTGTACCGCAATCTGATTGAGAAGCCGGAGGACGCGCAGGTCGCCAAGGAGCACTGCATTGCCATGGTGCAGTGTAAGGTGTTGAAGCAGCTGGCTATTTTCGAGCAGCGCAAGTACGACGATGAGGATATCTCTGCCGACGTGCAGTTCCTCACTGAGAGGCTGCAGTCGTCCGTGCACGACCTGAGCTCCTTCGACGAGTACGCGACCGAAGTGAAGTCCGGGAGATTGGAATGGTCCCCTGTGCACAAAAGCAAATTCTGGCGTGAGAATGCGCAGCGCTTGAATGAGAAGAACTACGAATTGTTACGGATCCTCATTCGTTATTTGGAGACCAGTCAGGATCCCCTGGTGCTCAGCGTTGCCAGTTTTGATATTGGGGAATACGTTCGTCATTATCCGCGTGGCAAGCAGTAATTACTATTTTTTATATATATATATATATATATATATATACATTTATCGACATTTTTTTATGACCTGATTTCATTCCTGTAGTGTCATCGAACAGCTCGGTGGAAAGCAACTGGTTATGCAGCTGTTAGCACACGAAGACCCGAACGTGCGCTATGAAGCGCTACTTGCAGTGCAAAAGCTAATGGTGCACAACTGGGAATATCTCGGCCGACAACTGGAAAAAGAGCAAGGGGACGCTAAGCCCGGCAGCGCGGCCATCTCAGGCCGTGCTTAGTACCATTAGTAATAGTAATAGATTTTTTCAATGTTCACCCAGTCTATATATGTACATATAGGAACATTCCGATTGTATTATGATCACATCCAACAGCGCCACCTATGTGAGGTTGTTGGTAAGTATTTCGAGTAGTGTGCTAATGCTAGATGAATCGCGCTGTTGTTATGTTACACGTTCAATAAAAATGTACAAGTGTTAAGAACGGTGCGTACTTAAGCGACGTTTATTTATAGTACATATATAGTATATCTATATACAATGGGAATGAAATATGCGATATATTTTGATCTACGAGAAGCTAAAGTCATTGTTCACTTCAAAGCCCATGGGCAAAAGCCCGGAGACACTGGTGCATAGCACGTCGCGCAGTTCAGGCTTGCACAGGTAGACTTCGAAGTCGCCGAACTCGCTCATGAACTGCCTGCAGGCGCCGCACGGTGATGTGATCGCGCGCGCCTGGTGCGCCACCACCGCGATGCGCTTGTAACGGCGGTGGCCGTCGCTGATGGCTTTCGCGAGCGCACAGCGTTCCGCGCACGTGCCCACCGTGAACGAGGCGTTCTCCACGTTGCAGCCGGTGACCATGACGCCGCCTTCCACTTCCACTGCTGCCCCCACGCGGAAGTTGCTGTACGGCGCGTAGGCGAACTCGCGAGCCAGCGAAGCTTTGCGCAACAGCGCCTGGATATTCTCCTCTGGAACAGTAACACCTGTTTGAATGGTGCAGTGGTGTAACCCCTCGCGCTGAACTAACTTACACTACAACAATACATGTGTATTAACTATGTGCATTAACGTTGTTTATTACCTGTAGTATTCGTTCATATAGTTGCTAGGAACTGATTAGATAAAGTAGTTTACTGCGTTACTAGTTTACTGTCTCGTATAACGAAACCCGCCCGCATTCACTCCATGGCCCAGCAACAACGTTGCCCAAAACAATGTGCAAGTATTCTTACCCAAATCATCGAATTTAACCATCTCGGGCGCTTTGCGCTCATGTAACACGCCGTTCACAGCCATGTTCAGTCCACTAGAATACTAGATGAGTACTAGACGGGTAGTCACTTGTTCGCTTGCGTCGCGCGAGTTTTCTAATCAATAGTCGACGAGTGGGTCGCAAACGTGCGCGAAACTGTTCGCGGCGTTTGTGAATGTGCACGCAGTGCGCGCGATTATTTATTACACCGCGCGGCTTGGTGTCAATGTCATAATTATTGAATTACACCGGCTGTTTTTCGGTATTGACGATTTGTCCACGGATATTTACAAATAGGCTCTTAACGGTATCAATGATGATGTTACTTTGTAAACTTACGTATCATGTGGTCTGATAAAAGGGCGGTTGTGTTGTCGAGTATACTAATTGTTAATACATACAGTTACTGTTACATAAACAACTAACTTCATTCAAACACAATTGACAATTACATTTTACACATGTATTAAAACAAAGTAATGTGTAAAGTTAGTAGAGACGGTAGAGACATTCAATTTGTTAAGTGGATTGCCTATATGCAAAGAATTCATTACGCGCAATTATAATGTTGACACATTGTACGTAGTGGCACCATATTTTGCTGCATATCGAAATTTGTATTTGCTATAACTTTTGTCTCATGCAAGGTGTGACTTTCGGGAAAGTATTACTGATATCTCAATTTATTTTGATGATATGAAGTAGATGAATATGTTGTTCTATGGAAACATACCAGATTTTTAAAAAATCCCAGAAAGCCATGAATTGAAAGCTGTTATAATTTTATTTCACTCCGATAAAATTCAGTCTGTTGCGGCACTCGTCGTTGGCATTATTGATCTACCCCAAAATTTCCGATACAAATCACATTCGCGAATACGACAAATTAAGTAATATCGAATCAATACAAATCAATAGAAGCAGTCATGGAGAATGTACCAGTAATTCAAATGGCCGATTGTGATCCCAATCCTTGCCTCATCACCATGAATGAAGAGTCTTGTCTGTCGCTTCAAAAAGACGCAACCACGATCGTCATCCTGGAACACGACGCCGATGAATGTAGTTCGTCAGAGGTCATCAACGATGAATGTGCTGATATGGATGAAGCTGCCGGAAATTCCAGCGGCGACTACACCTATTACATTGACAAGATACTCAGTATTGACGGTGAATTGAAAGAGTTGATTTCGCGTTTAGATCTACAAATCGAGCGGGACACGGCGAAAATGGCAGAGATGTCGGAATCATATTTGGCGAATATTAATAGTAAGTTGTACCTCTGACATTAAATAATATTGTACGTGGTTGTGTTTTTTAAGATAAAGTATTGGAAAATTTAGAAAAACTGAGGAAGTTGAAGCAGTCTATAAATGATGTCGAAAAGCGCGTCGAGGAATTCCGTGAAATGTATAAGATTTAACCAACAGACTAACATTCTTAATAATTATGATGGTACACAATGCAAATAGGTCGCGAAAATAAGTGCCCAAATAGAACAATAAATTTCATTCATCCATAAGCACTGGTTTCATTGTCTTCAGTAATTTATTATTATCAGATTCTCATCTTGCACATATCGTCACAGCCAAAAACAGCTGCAATGAGAATGTACATCTTTTCGTATATACTGGTTATAATCGATCGTCATAGTGACAGTACCGACGTACGATTGGCGTTAGTCGATAGTCGACAGGATTTATATATGCCATAATAATGTAATGACATAAATAATTGTGCTCATTGCCTCGTGCTTCGTGCCTCGTGTCACGTGTTCGGTATTAGAAATTACCAGTACGGCTTTTCATAAACCGATAAGTTCAAATCATCAGCTGCAATGAACAAAGTCCCAGCTACAAACAGCAAAAAGAAAAAAAGTTCTCCCAAGCGATCCCCAAAATACTCACCGACACAAGATTGGTACGAAGTAAACAAATTCCAGGTAGTGGCTCCACCTCCATCGCTGGCTGACTCCGACGACGAGGATTTGTCTGAGGACAAAACGATCAACAGCAGCATCGAATCTTTGTCCGATGATGAGGTAGAACTCACACGCGAAGCGGAAGTGTCACAAGAAATTGCAATCCTTCAAAAAACGCTCGAATCCATCGAGATAGGCCTAAATATGCTGGTTCCGCCGCATTATGAAGGATTCGACAACGTCCCGGACTACCTGAAACGCATGCATTGTAAGCAAAAAGCGCGCGATGTGATGGAAAGGAACAGCGCGACTGGTTTCTACGAGCTGAAATGGAAGAAGTTCAAGCCTTTCACCGAGAACATCATTGCTGACCTGCAGCTGTTCAAGGATCTGAATAATGCTAGTAATGAAATCGCCAGACGCATTAGGGACTTGGCGGATAGGAATAGGAGTACACCGCTTCCCAAGGACAAGACGGACATAAGGAAGAAAGCGTCTGCGTTGTTGGAGAAGGTAGTGAGGCTCAAAAAGCCGTACGTGGTGGAAGTAGGCTTACTGAAGAGGATGACATCACCTCTCAAGTAGGAAATGGTGGATAATTCATTAAATATAAACATTTACTCAATATTTTTATTATAACGAGGCACCAAATTCCAATAAATCACCCCACCATCTCATTATCTACGGCATTTTACTCACAATCCAAGGAAGTCTCCCGGTTTTCTTGAAGAAGTAATAATCGTACATCAATTTGCTTAAAACCAGGACAATTAGTAATGCTAGGACAATGTTGACTAAATCCAAGGCTTCAATTGCGTACTCATTAGGTTGTCGACATATTGAATTCCTGGTCAAAGTAACAATCTGTAAATGAATGATGTTCTATCTTGTATCTTGTATTGATATGATATCGACATGAGTTCAAGATTTCTTACAGGCAATAAGGAATTCTCGTCACCAATCACAACCCGACATCGTATTTCGTGTAAATCATGAATTTGGGGCGCATATTTCATCAACATTTCTTGGAAGTGAGGTGTATAAGCGCAGTCGCACCTCCATGGGTTGTTCCCCAAGTAAAACAACACGGCATCCGGCATATTGTAGTTTTTCGACAGCGCGTTATCCAACGCGTATGTAGGCAGCTATGTTTGACACATCCAATTATCACAATCGTGGCGGAATTTATAGCCAATTAAGCATGAAATTAGTAATACCTGGACTAGCTGGTTTCCCCTCAAGGACAACACGTTGAATCTTTGCAACCAATCACCTCCTTCGAGGATAGCTATGCTAGGAACACTGTTGTTATCCAAGTACAATTCTAGCAGATCTTTGTAGCATCTATTGGTGACGATTGGAGATAAGTCACTGATAGAGTTATTCTCTAAGTGCAGAATCTTTGTTAAATTCGGTAGGGTTGAAGGTAAATGTTGCAGTTCTTGATTGGAGCACTTGACAGCTATGATGGGATTGAGTATATCGTCGAAATCACGTACGATGTTGAAGAGATCACATGTGCAGTATCTAGGACATCCCATCAGCATGTCCTGGAAACATTGAAATTAGAAGAAATTCTTCTAATGCGATTCTCGTATACTTTTTGAAATTTGCTGACTTGAAATACCGGTTTGCCATTGTAAGGATCATCGCATTGGACTAATTCTAAATCAGTAACTAACGATGTGCTGATGTTCCTTGTCCATTGTAGATGTTCCAGACTACAATCCCATTTATTATCTATAATCAGACATAGCGGGCATGTGGGACAGTCGGTATATCTCTCGAAGGAATGAAGGAAACATCTGGTTGATTTGCAAAAAATTCAAAGGTGTGCAGAACGGTATTTTATGCCAGCGCACGAAATTTGAGCGAATTTGCATAATTATTGTGACTTATCTCAAAATACCTAGAAATTTATTGCTGTGTTGATTTACAGCTGAACCAATTTCATTACCGGCATTTTAATTGAAGTAAATCAATTATTTACAATGCATCGCAAATTACTAAGCGTGCAGATTGATAAGATTTTTAATAAATATCCATTTCTATGTCAGTTAGTATCAGTCGTACCAGTTCAAGCGTCTTTGTGGGCAAAGACAAACAAAAAAATGAAGGGTAAAGTACTAAACTGAAGTAGACCATTCAAATCGTTTATAAATATTTTCCTGCAGCGGTATTCATTGTTGTTGTTACAACCTTGATGGGACAAATCTTCGGGAATGACTTCGACAGCTCCGAGTCCCATGTTGAAATAGTAGATTCCTATTACCTCTACCTTAAAAATATGCAACAAATTGATCACATCCTCGACGATATAGAGGAGATCTTCAAAGATCTCCCCATTGACGACATCCGGACCTGGTTCAAGAGCAGAATGAAGCCTGTGCGATATATTGTTCGAGTACCAGTCATCAAAGGACATGGTTAGTATATTGTTAGAATAACAAACACATACACACACACACACACACATCTAATAAACATACGAATGTTTAGAACATCGCTATGGTCCCTTGCTAGAACGCTATGGCCCTGTGTCCATCGAATCTACTACTGACAATGAGTCTCTGATATTTCCCACTACACCTGCTGCAATACCTACTGTGACACCTATGACACCTACAGTACTACATGCAGAAGCCTCACATCCTCATAGAAGGCTCATAGTTAATGAAGAGCCTACTGAGGAGGACAATGCTTTAATAACGGAATGGTTTGCAACGAAACCATTCTATAACGACTTGCGGTATTCTGTTCTACAAACGTACCAACTTTTTCCTCGCGTGGCTCATTTAGCCGGATTCATGAACAGCCGCGATTGCGAACGCGGTGTGTTGAGACCATCGCAATTCTCTAATGCGATTACTCTTTGGGATTGGGTTAATATACTGCACGTGGCTGAAAATGAGCAGCAAGATGCGAGTAATATCAAATCGACAAACATCAAAGATGATGTTAATTATGAATAATTCTGCTTTGTAATCAAGAAGTGCATTGGCATTGAATATTCAATAAAAACATTTAGCAAATTCTTGGGGTCTAGGCATTTAAAACAACAATGTATGAAGATACATTTTTAGAGAATTGAAGATATTTTCAAGCGTGTTTAAATACTTTTTAGGTATTTTCAGGCGTATTAATTTATTTTCAGGGGGTTTAGAATATTTTTCAAAAACAACAGAATTTTTATATAATTTCAGACATTTGAAAATATTTTCACCATTTAAAGTATTTTTAGGCAAATTGAGTTCTTTTATAAGAACATTTTTTTGATATTTTTAGATATTTGAAGGCATATTTACACATTTACAACATTTTCATGCATTTTTTTGATAATTTAACGAATGCATTTTAATATTTTTAGGTTTTTTCAGATGTATTTTAAAACATTTTTGAAAAAGATGAGGACTTTTTAGATTATGTAAGACATTTAAAAAAGCATTTTTCGACTTTTTTAATATATTCAAATATTTTAAGATATTTTCACACATTTCTAGATGTGTTAGGCAAAATATTGATTGAAAAACTTGATAATTCAGGTGTTTCTGCATAAAATGGAATTTGAATCGATTGGAAAATTATGTAATTAGAAGTTCACGAAAGTTTGAACAAATTTGAGAAAGTTTGCGAGGAAATCGCACTTGCCACATGCTGTTCTTGGGTTCTTAAGCAACTACAACATAAGTTAGGTGGTGCTTGGAGTGGCACTTCCGCTCTAATTAACTCATTACATTGAAACCATCTTAAATATACTTACTCGAAAGATAGATATGCTTCAATTGAAGGCCTGGATGCTGCGTGAGTTGATTGGGTAGGTGATCAAACGAGTTGTTACGCAAATCCAAAACATGTAACTGACTCAAATGATGAAGCAAATTATCAGCGACTCGTTTAAGCGTCGAATTATTAATCTGTAATACCTGCAAGTACGAGTACGTAGAAGACACGCTACCGGAATATTATTATGTAATAACAAACCACTCAAAATGTCTTAAAATATAGGCGCTCACATGAATGCGATTCAATCGATTAGGACCAATCAGGAACGATAGTTTGCTGTCGAAAATGACGACGTTTTCCACGTACGGAAACTTTTTCACGATATGCTTCAAATATAAAGTAGTGTTGTCATATTTACAAAAATGCAAAGTGGTTACTGCGGTAGAGAACTCCATGTCAATCAATCCTCTGCAAATTAGATCTACGGAGACGTTTGACTCTACTAGTGACGTAGTCAGTGCTGTTTTCAGTACTCGACATCCATCCATATCCGGACAGAAAACCGTTTGTCGACTTTGATGGGACATTGTAATTAAAGTGGAAATAAATCTGCAAACACCAGCAAATTACGCCGAGATCGTTTAAGGCTTTGTGATGAACATGAATTGCGACTTGTGCAAGTGAATTGTGACCTTCGCATGTCAGTTCTTTCCAATGTAATTTTAATTACAAGCTGTGAATGTGATGCAGAATTCGTGACCTTTTCGCGGACCGCAGAGTTTTATTTCGATTCGTATTTGTACAAATTTAAATTAAACCATTTCCAAGCTGTGAATGTAGGTCAGATTGAAAATGAAACGTATGCTGATACATGTAATTACCTAAATAATGATAATTACATATTTAAATAAAATTTTCGATAAGAATCATGCAGATCAATTGCAAGAAAACAATAACAATGATAATAATAGATTCATTACCATGAAAGTGCTAATCAACCTTGTTGCATTGTTGCACGAGGTAAAATTTGTTAATATCAGCGCGTTAATTGGTGACATACATTCTCATGTGATTGAAATAGAATGATTGAAATTAAATTATTAATAAATTTAAATACTTCGTAGTACTTACATATAATACAAAATGATTGCAGATAAATGAGCTTCAGGTAAATTCATTATTAACACAATTGGAAATTTTATCACGTGGCTGTAATTTGTCTAATTAGTAGATATTATTAGATAATTATTATTGTGGCGTATTACTATACATACTTATTAATAATTAATAATCAAATTTATAACTTTATATTCCGTTAACAGGCGTCAATCAATAATTAAACTATGTACTCAAACAGGTGGCGAACGGTCGCTTGTAGCTGGACGACTGGCGAGGATTAATCAGAGTAGCCGTACAGCCGAGGTTGCGCGGCGGCTTTGCCGCTCCCACACGGGAAGCTGGAAGTCATAGCAACGGCCCGAACAGAGTCGTGAGTGTTTGTAACTTTTTTGTGGCTTTTCCAGTACAGCTACGTTTTGTTTTTTTGCACTTTTGAGAAAGTGAGTCCAACTCTTTTGAATACTACTATTCTACAAAATGGCACACAGTTTGTTTATCTGTCGCTATGCTTTGATTTATATTTTTCAGGACTGAATAACTAAAGAACAAACGGATTATAAGCATTACTGTCGCTAATTCTAACTAATATTTTTCACAGACGTACTCATAGACACATGCAGAACTTGGCGCTTCGACGCGCGATGTGTTACACTCGTTTTTTATCTTAAAAGAATGCTTTCTTGGAAATATTTGCTTACTTACTGATTCCTTTGGCTTCCATACTTTGCTGCAGGTTCTCGGCACTCCATGGGACACATTATTATCCAAAATCTCTTGACAGCTGTGCGCAGGATGTTCTTTGCGAGCCCCCACCAATCCATAAGCATGCTTGACACTGTACAAGTACTCTTTATTGAACTTCTTCTCCGTGACCTTCTTGGTGAAGTGCATTCGCCAGAAATGTGCCACATTCTCAAAGGACATACCCAACCCCTTCAGGAAGAATAAATACTGCAGTCTACTCTTGTGTTTGAGGTGACTTTTCGCAGTTAACACCTCGTAAACGTTCTGCATACACAAGGGGAAGCATTTCTTGGCTGTGGCGTCTAGATTAGCAGGAATTATCTCCTCAACGTCCTTACACGCGAATTGGCACAAACTCTGCTTGGATGACAGCGCATCATTGAGACAAGCGAAAATATATCCCAGCTTTGGTGTTATGTTTGAGTATACCTGTTGCAATCTTTTCTGACTAACAGCGAATGATTGAGCGAGTGCAGGCTACGAATACACGCACTTCCTCATGTGGGACATAAGCACATCCCTATCAATTCACCATGCGGTGTGACGCATACCTTTGTTGACAGAAAATTGAACATGTGGAGAAGGAATGCATGTCATGCAGCGTTGTTTTTAGATTTTTCTACTGATTGAGTATTTCATGAGGTCTTCAAAAAGTTGATCTGTACATTTACTTTTGCTTAGTATTCACGTTAAATATTGCAGAGTTTCTTGGCAATTTCTTGTAAACGAGACTTATCTTCAACTCTCAAGCCTGAATGAAGACATGAACGCGTGATACTAGTCTAAACGAAAATAGAGCACTAATTTTAGCCCCGCATAGTTGTGGAATAAATAAATGTACTACTAGCTACAGTCCCTACAGTCCCACATTGCAACCACGTGCAAACTGCCGCAAAATGTCTGATGTTCGAACGTACATGCAAATTTGCAGCGAGAAAACTCTGCAGACCAACAATAAAGGATTTTTCATGCAATTTGCGGACGCAGTTCAGGAGAGTGCCGGCCGTGATTGGATAAAAAACGTATTTGGGAAACTGAAGACGAACTCGGAAAAAATCAAAGTCCTGTATACTGATGCAAAAGTAAGTTGAAGCAGGGCTAACTTAACGTAACAATTATTTAAGTATAGTATTTATTGTATAATAGATCAAAGACATTGTCACAACGACTTTGTCCCACGTGCAGGAAATCTACCGGAAGAAATCCGCTGAAGTCTCCCTTGCTCGTAGATTTGAAGCTCAACAAGCCTTCAATGCTGAGCAAATGCAGAAAACTTTAATACTGCTCTGTCAAGCCGTCTTACGAGCTCCGAGAACAGGAGAACTTCCTCATATTGATGGAGGACTTTCACTTTGCTTGGCCTTATGGGCCAGAAGCGACGTGTTAATGCGTTTGCATAAGTATACGCTGGCACTGCGAGATATCCAGCTTGCTATTAAAGAAAGTCTTCCAGCTGCGCAAAAAGCCGAGGCCTTCTGGCGAATGGCGATTTGCTACAAAGCTTTGAATGAAGACAAGAAATGTCAGGTATCCCAACAACTAGTACTCAAACTGCTGCATAACAACGAACGCAGCAAATTCCTGCTAGAAGAAAGCCTTAGTAAGGTCTATGAAGACGAAGCAAGTCCTTATAATGCAAGAAGGAGTTTGAGTCCATTTGTGGACAATCCTGACTTACCTGGTAGCTGTAAGGACGTGGAGGTGAAGGCACAGGAAGGAAAAGGGAGGTTTATGGTTGCCAAGTGCGAGATTCCAACTGGGGAGCTGATTGTACAAGAAGATGCATACGCATCCTGTTTGCTACCTGAGAATTTTGGGACGCATTGCCATCATTGCTATGATAGGTAAGTTCTTCTATCTTCTATTAAACCATACTCATCCACATTGCATATAGATTGGAAGCTCCAATAGGCTGTAATGACTGCTCGTCTGTTGCGTTCTGCTCGGATTCCTGCAGAGATAAAGCCTTAGGCACCTATCATAAATATGAATGTCATTTCCTGGACTTGTTGATTGGCTCGGGAATGAGTATCTTATCCCACATCGCTTTGCGTATAATCACGCAGAAACCACTGGAATACCTGCTCGATAGACACCAGGAAATGCAGAATGGAAAAGCGCAAGGTGTTTATAACTTATGTACACTCAGTGAGCTCCGAAACCCCGCGGATTACCTACAGAGAACTGTAATGGCGGCCTTTCTCTTGAGGTGTTTGCAAAAATCTGGATATTTCGGAAAAGAAAGTGATGCTGGTGAGTAATAACACTGTGTACGAATTTCTCTACAGTAGAATCAAACGAGTGGCTTTTTGAGTCACCCACTGTGTAATTACACAGTGGGTGTAATTCATGTATGTATGATACAGATTGATTTATATCGAATTTATTCAGTCTCCCCAGACGATATTCAGCTTAAAATTGGGGAAATCCTACTGTACAACTTACAAATGCTGCAGTTCAATGCGCATGAAATCTACGAAACGAGAACTACGAGTGATCATCGTCTCTCGGGTTCGGCTAATTACATCGGAGTAGCTGTTTATGCAACAGCTGCGTTGTTTAATCATGACTGCAGTCCTGCTTTGACTAGGTATCCTAATCTACATTACTTGACGCTGTAATTTAGATTTTTATTTAAGGCATTTTGTTGGAAAGTACATTGTTCTCCGTACGTGTCGTCCCATAAAACCCGGCCAGGAAATATCGGATAATTACGGTCCTAATTACTCTCGCAAGAACCTTAAAGAGCGGCAGAAATATCTCAAGGGTCGTTACTGGTTCGAATGCAAGTGTATGGCATGCATGCAGAATTGGCCATTGCTGGAAAGCTTGGAAAAACTTGACGCACGTGTCAGGTGTCCGTTTTCCGCCATTGCAAACGAATGGGACCGAGACGGGCGCGACATTTGTAACTATATGTTCACGTTACCAATAAAGATCAACGAGGGTAAATGTCCTAGGTGCAAAAATAAGGTCAACCTGAAATGGCTCACTGACGAATATAATCGGGTAGAGTCTGCTCTATCGGAAGCACTCGATTGTGTGACTGTGGGCAACGTAGAAGAAGGATTACAAGTTTGCTGTCGTACTTTGGATATATTTTACAAGTAAGGTTGCATTCGGTTAGATTACCCGTCCTTGATTTTTTGGTGAGAGGCAAGCAAGCAGCATTTAACTGAGGCAGTATGCAGTGCTTCCTTGAATGTTGATTGGGGCATATGGTTCGGATGCTTTTCTAACCTACCACGTGAGAGTAATTGAGTTTTTTTTATTATTGTGTTTCTAGAATGTCAACTGCCCCACATTATAAAGTGCAGCTGTTAGAAGAGTGCCTTCGAGCGTTTTACGCTGATAGCGGGAATATGTGGGAAGTTCCTGCAAATCCCTCGAAAGCAAAAACTAATGGTTGTCTCCAAATTGTCCAACATGGCACACAGTTAGGAACAAAAAACAATTAACGATCGGAAATGCCGTACATACATTTTAATGAAAAACGAATAAGTTGTTACTTGTATCTGATTACTGCTCTTCTAATATATAGCAATTGCCAATGCAATTTTCATGTAAAACAATGATAATAGCAATTCCAATATTGAGAAAGTCATTTAATAAATTACACTTATATTTGTGTAAAATTAAGCATATATTTAATGCCCATAAAATTGAAATATTGAATGCAAACAAAAATAATGTTGCTTGTGCGGTAGATCCTCTAAAAAACATATTGACTTCTTGTGCATTTTGATGCATCTTGCTTCTAATTGTAGTATGTAACATTACACAAAATCATGTATGAAGTTACAAAAACTGTCTGCAACTTTGCCGCCGGGATTGAAATATTGCGTGCCGATGATTCCAAGACAAAGCATTCCAAACGCGCTGGTAAAATATAAAATCAAGTCGAACATGGTCGTCCACATTGTACAGCAATAATTGTGTCTCTGATGACATGCACACGTGTTTTGCGGTGAAGGAACCAGGCGTTTATTTCTTTCCTTTGCTGAAGACTTGGAACGCACGTAGTACCTGTTTCTATCGGGATTTATCCCAAAGCGGTCGTAATAGCGATTATTGGGCTTATCGTAATAAGGCATTTCGACGAGTTTTGCACTAGCGACGTAGGAAATTTCGAAACTGTACAGGAATTTGGCAAATATCTTAATGACAATCGTATTTGCATGACTACACATCTTTCAATAAACAGCCTACCACTATTTTGTTTATATGACATTGTTATATTTCATTCTGGAATACAAATTTTCCTTAAATCTACTTCAAGTGCGCTAATATAGAAACGTTCGTGGTTATAACCGGGTGGCAAGAGAAGTTGTCGATTATTCAGCATGGAGACTTCGTCGGGCAACTCTAGTGTTAATAATCTCTCGATTTTAGCAATATCCGCTTCTGTTAACAATGTGAACAATGGACGGATGAGTGTCAATGCTTGTCTTTTGCAATATGTTTTATCAACGGCTAATTGTGGACTATTGAACCCTTCCAGGGAGTAAGCTGTCTTTGTTGGGGGTTGACCATACACGGGGGACTATACACGGCATATTATACAGGATACAAGGTCGTTCTTCCTGTACTGTGTAATTCAACATATGTTAGGTAATCAGCAGGAGAAGCACTAGAAAACTTTTTATGCAATAATTCACGGATTGTGTCTGTCCGTGTTGATGAATCTTCGGAACTCGTTGAAGGTGAAAATACCTCTTGCATTGCACATTTTCCTCTTAAAGTTTGTAACCGCTCCATCAGATTTGGCAATAACGTGCATGATTTCGAGAATGAGATCTTATACGCACGAATTATACTAGGGTACAGAGACCGAAAGTCAAAAGCGGCGATCAAATAGTCACAGTGATATCGTAACTGTGGGTCCAGAACGTCCAGAATCTTCCCACCTTTGATTGTGTCACTCTCGTCTGCTTCGCATTTGTTAGGCATGATGAGACTTTCTTTGTGTGGTGTTCATACTTTAATATCGACTCCACGCGTTTTAATACCCCGCAGATGGAAACGTCTTTGAATGAGCAGCCGGTTTGGTTGGAGATGAAGGCATATGTTGGGATTATCATAGTGCCTACTAATTGGGGAACTTTTAGGGTTGTGATGGCATGTAGATAGTGTAATCACCGATTTGTATATTAACTTACCGTGACGATTAGTTTATCGAAATCAATGTCATCGTCGAAGTTGTCGATTTCCATTGATGTAG
>JAODVP010171634.1:0-18011 GCA_025400035.1 Tetradonia laticeps
CTTCATATAACGTACGCTACGGCGTGCTAGATACAAGCAAAATAGTGTACCAATGATAGAAAATATTTAAAGAACAGTAGTTTAAAATGATCACAGTGCTCAAGTTCGACATGAATTTTGAAAGTAATTGGTTAATCTGCGGTTCTTCAGAATTAACGGTTTTAACACTGCACGTTAAGTAATGTTAAGTATCGAAAATTGTTCCGCTTTTTCATATCAATTGTAAATATTAATTTATTCAATTTCCCCCCATGTAAATACACCCCCATGGCATTAAGTTTTCCATTAGTCTAAACATTTTATTTTCTCTATTGATTTAGCCCTGCCCTGCCCTTTATCGACGCATACACTTATGCACTTGAACAAAAAATTTTGCTAAAATACGCAAGCCTGGGAGTTTACGCTTATGTGATTGTGTAAAGTTCTCTAGTTAACTTACTCTCCATGTGATTTTCCATCAACAATATATCGTGTTTATTTTATCGCATATTCGTTGTGTGCAGTCGTGTTCATTGTGTTTCTTAAGCTACAGTATGTATACTTCGTGCTAGTGTTTAGTGTAGTTTATTGCTTTAGCTTTCAAGGGCTTATTTACAAAGTTGGAGTGTGCAAGCCGCATTAGACGAGGTATATTATAAAAGTTGCAATTTGGAAGGATAAGAGAATGCTAAACAGAAATGGTAAAGGCCGTATTTTATCCACTCTTATTTTACAAATAGTCAGTTTTTGCGGTGTTATACTGCGTCTTATTTTGAAATACGCATCCGTAAAAGTGGAATAAATGGTAGGCACGCCCTGGATAGCTTATAATATTGGACTTCCTAGTCAAAGCCATACAATTAGTCTGGGCGAAGTATACTATACAATTATTATACATCATCATTTTTATGACAACTTTTGCGTTTGTTTTTCTCTTTATGATCATTTATTTTTGTATAGAGTTCATAATAAACAATAGCACACAACTAACAATAAAATTAATAACTTTAATTTAAATAACAGAAATACTTCCATTCTGGACTAAATATATAGATGATTTCTATGTGTATACATATATTTGTATAAACAGTTTGTACATAAAAATTAAATTTACTATTGAAAATGAAATTAACAATCAAATTAACTTCTTCAGTAATTACGGGATTTGATATAAATACAATTGCCAACCAAAATAATTGCAATTTTGTTATTTTTCCTAGGTATATATTTTCAAGCGAAACAAAGGGATTAGTTCAAGAATGTATGTATGATTGAAGTTTGAAAAATTGCAATTACATATAATTTTAGTTTCTGCTGCGCGGGCGAATTATTTAAAATTTCCATACAGTGCCTAAATTCGATCCCGGAACCTCTTGTTTCATACTCAGTCACATCACCATCTTGCTAAGAACCTTGTTGGAGATAAACACGCTCAATAATCTGTTAATCGATGAAGACAGAAATATGTAGTGAGGCTAGGGAACCTTTTTACGCACGTTTTTCATCATTGCGGGCGCCGGTCGTCCAAATATGGGGATAACATCATAGGCGCCCTTGCAGTTTGTTTAATCATAATGCCTCACATAACATATCATTTACCGTCCAATAATGGGGTAGCTGAATATCACTGAATATACTTCAGATATGCAGAAATCAACCCAAAACGCACGCTCCTAACCATTCCAATGCATGAAAGGGAATGAACTGTGCGAGAACGAAGCTTTAAAGTCCATCCTCTGGAACGAAATCTATAGCGATCTGTTGTCACATCCATCTACTGAATGGCGTGTATTTGAAATAAGAAAATTACGTTGCCCATTCTGTATTATAATTGCCAGTTTATTATAGTGACCATTGTTTCTATTAGCAGAGTTAGAATTAATATGTACGATAATAGAGTTACGGCGTCCATCAGCTCCTTGGAAGCAAAAGGAAATACTATAGCCTCTGGCAGGGATGGTGCTGTAGATATTGGTCGGTGTAATCGCTTGAAGGCGTCTACTGCTATAGGTACGATGGAGAGCGGTTGTGCAACCATTCGTCAGGGTATTCGGTGCGTGGTTAATGGTAAACACGTTCTCGCTAAGTGTATCGAAATGGAGCAAGGATGCGGACTGCTGCCCATGGAATCATGGGAGGGCCAGCTGCGTTCACACAGGAACTGAGTCAGTAGGCTAGAAGACGGCTACTCCTAGATGATGCACCTATCACCTGTAGATCCGTTAATATGAGCTAATCCGACTGATGAACGCGGATTTAAGTATATGTAGTTATTAAGGTCGTGAGGAGAATTTCTTTCAAGCTCTTATTATATCAATACATTAGCACACAGGACAATACAGGCAGTAAAATAAACAGAAGCATAAATTTACATAGTTCACTGTTTAAATTAGTGTGCAGAGGCTGCTGGCAAAGAAGTCGCATTAGGGATTTCCAAATTAGAATTATTCTGCGTTTTCCCAGCAACAACTAGATGTTACAATATCGGCGACAAACAACAATTTTGTTGACGATAGTTTGTAGAAAGCAGTCAAGCCATGCGAGTATGATATGTAGGCGGGTGAGAAAGTAATAATGTGATATGTGGTTTTGCGGGCTGTGGACTCTTGGATTATTGATTATTCACAACTTTATGATTGGACCATCAGCTGTCGGCACTTGTCGCGCTCCGGTGGACAAGTTAACATTGCGTGTGGTCTTGTTTATGTGTGTATTTATGGCGACATGCGGACATGTTGTGGCTCGGCAGCGGCTGGCTTTCTGCGGTTCTTTTTATTCTTCGTTTCCTGCTTACAGCATACCACACATAATTTCCCCAAATGATATTACAGAGGTTTCCCATTTATTTTAGTTTAAATTGAAACGTAACTTTAAGTAACCTAAGTCAATGCAAACATTACTGGAATTCTATCAACTACATAACCTCAATACAACGAGCCACGTTTCAATAGCAATCATTTTAAGTGAAAAACTTAAATCTTCAAAGATACATCCAAAATTGAATACCTGAAATGAAAAACGGAGCAACGTACGGTTCGAGAAAAGCGTAAAAACACTGATGTGCACCAAAACTGTAGCATGTAACAACGACTGCCAAAATATGGAATATATCTTTGTAATTCCGTTCAGTAGTTTATAACGCTGAGTATTTCCATAAATAATAATTACTAACCTCAATATTTCCCGTTTTGATATATTAATATTTATAATAATAGGCAGATATGTAATTTTAGCTGCTGATTTCAAAAATTACCATGATTTCTTTTGGATTACATCTGGATTTTTTATTTTACGGCCAAACTCCTGAAATAACTGATTTAGGTACCAAGGGATTAAGTAAGGACGTACAAAATTGAAGAGTATAACTTACCCTATTTAATTTTCAAATCATCGCAAGCATAAAATATGCAATTGACCCTTATATTTCAATCAAACGCCCAATAAATCTCATAAATCGTATCAGACACTTACCGATATCCCCCAGGGCCATCGTCCACAACACGAACAAGCCAAGCGGCCGGAGCGACTGTCGGTGTAACATTAGTAAATCCCTAACCTATCACGACTAGCCAGTCCTGCGAATTTTCCAATTCCTTCACGTTTGCCTCACCAGATAGGTCTTGTTATTTGTGTACAATGAATTTTCCTTGTATTACTTTTATTGGTATCTGTTTGCATTGAAATTATTTATAGATATTTCACATCACGCTTTTTCATGTTTTTTCTGCCTTTCTGAATGTCCTTGTTGTTCTTATTTTTACGCTTATTTTTTATAAAGTCTTTAAAATCAGAATTTCACAGTAGGTGAATGTGAGCAGGGCGTCAACTAGAGTTATGTTGATAACAAAGGGGTATTGATTACAACTTTATTGTCGTGTATACACATTCAGTTTAAATTAATTATCATTAAATAGATAATTATCTATTATAATCTATAATAATTGATTAGAATCAAAGCAATGGAACATGAGGCCTGTAAATTCGCACTGGAAACGCAGCCGTGTATAATAATGTTTGATCGAAAGACAAAAGTTAATGGCATATTTTAGAAATTCCGAATGTTTAAGATTCGCACAAAACGGGCAATAAAAACAGCTGTATTTGAGTAGTGACTAGCTAAATTTCTGTCGATTATTATTAAATTTCAAGTGTAAAATTACACGGAACCTATATTGCCTATATTTTTTGAAAGTATAGTAATTGACAGGAATGATGAATATTATGTTAAAATGGGCTTTAACCATCAGCAGTAAAGATACAAAATTGCCCTACAGTTGCCTCAAATTACACATTCGTCCTTCACATAATTACACATCATGCTCTTAATACACAGGTGCTTTCAATTAATTAGAGATATTTAGTAGATTAGTTAATTGGACACGACGTTTAAAATAATCCTTAATGCAATATATTATAAAAGGTAGGTCAAATAAGTTCTATTCTTTCCAGATTATCTGTCACTAGTCCAAGATTTCTTCTTATTGCACGTCTTTAACTTTCACGCAATGGAAATGCACGCGACGGCGGGCTTTATTGTGGGTAGACTGAAGTCGCGGGGTTCCTCTCCGCGCAAATTTCCCAATGCTGGCTTGGTTACTGGAGAAGCTGCCGCCTCCACATTGCAACTTGCGCATGCCCAGCATCCTAGATTCAGTGTCAAAGCCACCGCCGCGACTAGGAGTCTTAAAAGAACATATTATGATTTATTCTATCTAGTTTAAGTTATATTATTTCGATTAATTCTTGTTTCATTGGTTGCTTGTTTATGTATACCCTATTTTTTACTTGCGAGGCTTTTTTGCTCCGTTATAGTATCAGGAATTACTTAGTTAGGATAGCATATTTGCAACAAGAAATTAACTGCCGTCGGTGCAGGATTCTATCGCCTGCGCGAAATTAACGGGAAATAAATAGTAAAACTTGCATTGCGTACTTTGCACTCCGAAAGCTACAACATGCTGTGTGCATCAACGTTAATATGCGTGATGGACTTGTTGTTAGTGCCATTTGTTGCCGTCCTTCGCCCAGCCCAAATCGCAGCCACCCTGTCGTTAGCTGCCGGCCAGGATGTCTTGTGATCAACCTTTCAATTTTCTTGGTGTGTTTGTATTGTACATATATAATGATTTAATAATGCCGTTGCTGTCAAAAATAACAAGTTTGTGAAAATATAAAAAATTTCCAAATTATCAAACACTATAATTTTATTAACCATAGTAATAAACCTTTAAACCGTTACAAGTTATCTATCTAACTATAACTTATTATTACTACAACTTCTTTGCTAATTAAGACACCATTCACAATGCATAATCGAATCATAATTACAGCCAGTTCAAATGAATCGATTAGTATGCCACAACAGGAGCATAACCAATGATCACAAAGTATTAAAATGCATCCATTCAAATCAATATCCTCAACTAGCTAACCCATTCTAACAAAGGTTCCTGCATGCAATCGCAATATCAGCACATTCTGCCAACTAAAACTTTATCCAATTAAAAATCGTTAGATGTATGAAGTTTCAACCTAATGCGCCTCGCATTTCCCTGAAGAGATTAAATGCCATGATAATTATCATTAGTTATTCTTCTATGGATGCATGGAACGCATATATAGTGCAACTTAATTTATCGCTTTTAACATCAAGTGCATCTGTTTCGATTGCGTTTTTATGCAGCCTGTGCCACGTACGGCTGAAAATTATAGGCAATATCATTCGTGTAAAATTTTCGTACCTCATGTTTTACTTGTCTATTAAAATATGAATTAACTATAAAATTAATTACTTATCACTGAGACCTTATCAATTTTCAATCTAGAAAAGTTTGTGGGTGTGGTCGATTGACACGGCTCACAATAATATACAGTTTATACAAATATGCGTGTTTATTTAGAAACGGAATTATGTACAGTCACTTACTCTAGCACTGCCTTCTTATAATCTTACTACAGTTTATATAGGGTGCAATGGGGTGAAATGAGATTATGGTTTATGGCGAGGTATAGAATGGAAATCTTAGAATTAGCGTGTCGTGTGCACAAGAAGAAAAGATAAGAATAGAAATTGTAAAATGCGTAGACAGTAATTTGGAATTATCCATATTGGGGTGGCAATGATATGCCGCCACAAGTTGTTAGTAACTCCCAGTCCTTATCAACATACTTGTCTTGTTCAATGATGATTAAAAACTTATGAACTGTTTAAATAAATCTAATAAATATTATAAAAATGTTGCCTCGGAGAGCAAAAAACAAGAAAACAATAACATTAACAAAACCAGATATCAACAAAAATATAAATATGCATGTTCAATACATGTAAATAGAGGTAAATAAATGAGATAAAAAGAAATTCATTCTAAAAATAAGTATTTTCTGGTGACGCTGACATAAATAACATGGAAGTACACTAGACACATTTGCGTTATCCTAGGGATTTACTAATGGTTCGACGACAGCCGCTGCAGTCGCTAGCTGGCTTCTGTAGAACACGATTGCCCTGCAACAGATGCGTATCGGATACTTGTCTTGGACGTTTCTTGGAAGTTTATTGGACGTTTGATTGAAATATAAGTGTTAACTACAGGTTTTATGTTGGGGAAGCGTTGAAAATATGGCAAGCCAGGTTAGACTGCTTACATCCGTAAGCCCCTCTTCCACTCTTTGATATCGGCGGGTCCCATCTCCTACACTGGCCTGGCAGTTACACAATCTCACACCATAAATCCGAATCATTAGCGTAATTACGAATTTATTATGTTAGAAATTTGGTTTAGAATTGTCGTTGTATTATCTTTTGGCATTTTCCAACACAAAGCATGATACATCAGCTTGCAAATCAAAAACTACAAGTTATTACATTATTAAATGAGCAACGCCAGATTGGCGTAGTATCGTAATTACTTTGCCTATTTATTTTCAGAACAGAGAAAAGAAAATGGACAAAGAGGTTTTCAGAAAGACATGAACAATATAAAGCAGACCAGATATATATTAGCTTAGGCTTGTGTTAAGTTTAGCCAGTATAGAGAACAGCAAGTGGAAAAAGACATGAACAATATAAAAAAAGACAGATATAGATTTGGTTAGGTTAGGTTTGTGTAATATTTGACCAGAATAGGAACCAGAAAATGTAAAAAGAAGTTTACAAAAACACATGAACAATATAAAACAGATCAGATATAGATCAGGTGAGGTCAGGCTTGTGTTAGGTTTGGCCAGAATAGGGAGCAGCAAATGAAAAAATAAGTTTACAAAAAGACATGAACAATATAAAACAGATCAGATATAGATCAGGTGAGGTTAAGCTTGTGTAAGGTTTGGCCAGAGTAGGGCAAAGAAAATGGAGGATCTGATAGGGAAGGGGGAAATGTAACGTTATAAATGTACGGGTCCGACAAATGGTGCAATGTTGTGTGAGGTGACGATATTTGATAAGTCCATCCTCTGAACATGTGGTTCATTGGAGTGGCTGGGACGAGGTTACCTCACACATTACGTAGATTGTATTAGGTAACTGCATGAGCCGTCACTCGAGGGCTGTCTTGGAGTGGAACGTTGATTATCCAAAAATTCCCGAAATATAGGAACGTCAATTATGCGTCCCCTCCAGAACATCAGCTGTTTAAAGCAACCTAATTGTAAAGTTCTGCCGTTGTGCCGAAATTGTCGGCTGTGTTGTTGTTTGCGGCGTTTGTCGGAACGTTCAATGTTCTTTGTGCTTTCGACTCTCAAACCGTTGCACCGAAATTGTCGGCTGTGTTGTTGTTTGTGGCGTTTGTCTCACCTTTCCTGTGATTGTCTTATCATCGGCACTTGCGCGCATTGCAAGCGTGGCCGCGAATCTCAGCAACCTCGTGTTGCCGGAACGTGTCGATAGTTCTTTCTGCTTTCGACTCTCAAACCGTATACATACATCTGTGTACATCTTTTGCAATAACTTGGTGCTGCGGCCAGGGAGCTGTCCATCGAACGGTGCTTCGACTTGGTGTGCTTGCCCAGGTTTGTAGGTTTGTTCACTATTTCTTAAAGTGTTTTATCCCTCGCTAACTTCTTGTGTCTTCCGTTTAGTATCAGTATATTGTAAAGAAGAATACGTGTGCGTGAGACGCGCCACGTGGCTGAGTAAACTGGAATTGGGAATAAAGGCGACTGTGATCTCTGTATATACTCTGTTTAATTCTGTACCCCGAACTCCTAATGAACGCTTCGTTACACCGTGTTATTCAATAAATAACTGACTGATTACACTTTTGATTTTCTACACCTTGCAAGATTCTTTGCTGTGTCGTCTAAACAAAGTATAAAGTATAAAAGTATAATTACAATGAGCGCCTAGCAACGACGAATCTACGAATACGCGACTAGTTGGTTGGCAACGGGATTTCTGTTCCGTCATTACCACGTTAGTTGCTACGGTTAGCATTTAAAAGTGTTATACTCTATAGATTTTTGACCTGCTTTACTGTAATTTGAACAAAAACAAAACTCTATATACACAACGAACCATAATATTGTTTTTTTTTTTATTTGATAACACATTTGTATTTATTTGTTTGACTTAGTATTTTACTCCAGCAAACATTGTAATGGAAGTTAGTCTAAGTAAACGATATCTGCCCCTGTATCCTCTTGGATTCCTGGGCGTTCGGTTTTGTTAGGGCCTTTGGACCAGTGGCATTGCGCTCGCCGTTTCCATCCTCGCCTATGGTCCTTGTAGAGTTGGTATATCAAATTGATGGCGATCAGGCACGCCATGATGATGAGTAGCTTTTCTATCCGATCTTGCGGGTTTCCTTCTACTATGTTGATGATTTCCCCGTCGTTGTCTACTTGTTTTGTGGCTGGCTGTGGTGCCCATGGCGGAGCTCTGTGGGTCTGTTGAGGAATGTGGTGATACTGCTATGTCCGGCGCGTCATTCATAGAAGTTGTCCACTTTATTTTCATCTTTTGAAACACACTCATAAAAACGTTGTTTTTAGATTTTTAATCTGCCTCATACTATATAGCTATGATAAAAAAATGTCGCGAGAGTACAAAATTCTATTTTACTGCCTATTTTTTAAGAGTATTGAGTAAATTCCTAGCAAACGTTGCTTTCTACGTGTTATAGTCGTGGACAAAATCAAGGATGGGATTATCGACGATTCGCTAATGTCAGGGACCTAAGCATGGAGATCTAATTAAACTTTCTACCTGGGAATTATATTACGGTCATATTGGGGGACAAAAATCATGGCCGCCAAGGCGCTCTTAGAGTCTGGTAAAGCTGGAGCTACGCTCTGATTGGTGCTACTTGGCATTCAAAGCTGGTTATAAACGGACTCCTTGGAGCAGTTTGGAACGATAGCTTCATCCTGTGACTGCATACTAAATTAGAAGCTGCTATGTACGTACGAGCGACTCATATTACTCGAGCAGTTGCAACTTTGAGATGTCGGCAGGTGGAAATTTCCGCCTGTGGGCAGCCATCTTACTGATCAGCGAAGGTGGAGGTGCCGGGCACTATTGAAATATTTTTAAAAGATTTTTTCTTATAATTTTTTAAAGTATATGTATTTAAGTATACGAATAAAGTAGATTTCGCCGTCAAAAAAAAAGAAAATTGGCGATAATCCAGATTCGAACTGGAACCTATCGATTGCCGGTCGAACGCTCTATCAATTAGACCATCAACGCCTCTTCCATTTACAGTTTCAATAACATTCAGAACACACTCGCCGTTCGGATATTACACGCAACAAGTATGTCGACGTGCTGTAAGAACAATGAACTTACGCACCTCGTGATCATCTTATTGTGAAATATCGCATCAACACCTGCAGTTGAGATTAATACGAAGCTTGACTCTAACCAACAACAGGTTGAACGAACTGACCTCAATTAGAATGTAAATTTCCATAATAATAAGAATTATTTACACGAACTAACGCAAAGCGCGGAAGCAATAACTGACCTTTGCACCTCTAATACAATTGCGCAACCAATAATTGTAACGCACGTACGACACACAAGCACATTTCAATATAAATACCGTGCAAAAATACACTCACAATCAATAGTGAATCTATTGTCAAATAGTAAACCAATCGCCCCCCGCGAAATTAGTCTGCCGTTAGTTCATCGGTTCGTCTTGACAGATGTTAATAAACTCCTTCCAATGGCAACAAAGATCTGGTAAGTCTTTTATTTTCATATAATCCTAATCCCAGTCACAGTCACAGTAAGTTCCCGAGCAACTTAAGTCACGGTAGCAGCCAAGCGAGTACCCCATAAGATGTAAAACAAAGCCTCAATCGAGCCGTGACAATATTAATCTTAATCACTACATAGCGAGCGAGTCTGCCGTGGTTTTGTGTATGCAACCCGTGATGCATGTTTACAAATATACGCCCAGAATACGGCTGATTTTTAGTGAATGTTGTTTCGAAATGAAATTCATTTCTTTGTAGCAAGTAATTTTGGAACGTCTAATTAAGTATACGAATAAAGTAGTTTTCGCCTTCCAAATCTTTTATTTAGTGTTAATCAAACTGTAAAGAAAAATTGGCGATAATGCAGATTCTAACTGGAATCTATCGATGTATGTATTTATATATAACATATTAATACAAGACATACAAGTAGGTTTATACATCTAAAATGTGGAAATTGTACATTTTATATTTAATTGAATATTATTCTTGATGTACTATATAAAGTACCCAATGTATTATATAGAAGAAATAACAATGCATGCATTATTTTCATTTGATATGATTGCAATATCTCAACTGATATTGCGTGAGCAATGCAGACGTTTGTCTGTTGCCACATTCTGGATAGAATGTTCGTAATGTTCGATGTTCGTAAAATAATCGCAAGTATGCTAACGCTCGGATTCGCGCAGTCCTATAAAAGCAAAAACCTTTTCAAAATCATCATGTATATCGTGATGTTCATTGAGGCGTATAGTACGCATATAGTACGTCCTGACCCTAATGCTAACCATACACTATATGAACGCGACGTAAATCGTACCCACGAATTTGAAATGATGCTGCAAAGTATGTCGCATTTTCATAATAGCGCAAAAATCACATTGTTCTCTCCACTAACTTGCAGTTAGTAAATGTAAGATTGGAAAGTTCACGGCAGATAATCTGGTAATCTGGCAGTTTATTTGATACCGCAATTTTGAGTATATTTACACTCTACGCTCTAGCTAAGTAATTTGAAATGCTGACTGGAAAAGCTTTAATAGTTACGTTTGCCCAACGAACTGTTGCTGAGCTTTTTGCAGGATTGAAACATACCACATGCATTTAAAGGTTTGAGGAAATCTATTGGGAATTATTGCTTGATCGCGGGTTATAGTTTTTTACAGTTTTAATACCGTCGCAATACGCTTGCAAAATGAACTCAACGTGCGCCTAATAGGGAATATAATTTATTATTTGCCATAATCTCTAATGATATTCCAATGATTTCCCATGATAACATATTCATATTAATTTAGTTACACCGTTTATTAAAATTATTATTATTATTTTTAACGCAGTTGTATTTTAGGTACATGGATTTGTCTATGATATTCCGCTATAGCTCAAAGTCTGTAAATTAATATTCTTTCTCCTTAATGATGGTCTAATTAATAATTTTCTTTCCCTTGTCAGGCTCTGGATTACTGATTGTACAATATAGATTCAATTCATTGCAAAAGATTATGATATTGAACTAAAAATCAAAACAAACTTCTGCTAATTTCATTGCGCATAACAATCTGCTGTACGCACAATATCCGTTTACACTCCTACTTTTATAACCAAGTGCACGTACACCTCGCAAATCGGTTAATTTGACATAATAACAATATGAAAATGCGCATTGCTCATCTTTATTGGAATTTAGGTAACTGGGGTAAACAATAGAACAACATTCCAGGAGAATTATTTGGGCGCCGTTTATTTATATTTGCACATTGACGTTTGGCAACTACACATAAATTTGATAACAAATAGTTAACAAATCCGACCGTACGGGCGAATTACGAATGTGCATGTATAATATTGCAACTTTCAGCTTAGTTCATTAGTTATTGAACAATATAATAAGTTCATTCCGTATTTTACATGCACACCAGCATGTAAATGAATAGAGTTGATATGATGTGATGAAATATTGCAGTACCTTGTGGAGAGCTCGTCATAAATTACAACAATTTCTAGCAAATTCACTTGAGTGGTGTATATTACGCAAGAAATCGAAATTTACTTCTCTAGTATTGATCCATTGTACTCGGGCACTAGAAGAACGTAATTGCATACAAGAATATAAAGAACAAAAAGGAGTAAATAGCTTCTCTTTGCACATCATAAGAATAAACAGTGTGCCTCGCCAATCGCTACTACTATCTCCATCACCGTCGTTTCGGGTTTGGACGGAATTTATTTTGATATTCCCAGCTTGCACTATCATGCCGACGATATTTTGCGAAACAGCGTGCTTCGGAAATCTTGTATTTCAAGTTGAGTTGAACACGAAGTTGAACCGGTTCAATTTGTTCACGTCGGAACAAGTTGTAAGTTTATATAAGCCCTGACATCCGAATCGATCTGGGTCAAAAAAGTCACACAAATATAAAACATAAAATTTTCTTTCACTCGAAAATAAATCAATAGAAGCAAATATAAACATGTACAGGTTAAGAATAGTTTCATTTCCTAACATATATATGTCCCTGTCTGCAAGATTTGGCTTTAAATTTATTTTCTGTGAGGGAATAACTCTGAAGTTTATCGACCGGTTGCCAATACTAAAAACCTCCATAATTTTACTTTTCAATTATTGCGGATTGATACTAATAATGATGGAGACCATTGACATTTTGGAGGAACTTAATACATTATAAGATGAGGAATACTAAATTTAGAATTTAGAAATAATATATCCATCGATAGAGAAAGAAAGTGTGGACAGGATTCGAACCTGCGAGCTTTAGGTTCAACTTGTTGCGACATGAACAAATTGAACCGATTCAACTTCGTGTTCAACTCAACTTCAAATACAAGGTTTCCGAAGCACGTTGTTTCGCAGAATATCATCGGTATGATCGTGCAAGCTGGGAATATCCAAAAAAATTTCGTCGAAACCCGGAACGATGGTGATGGTGATAGCGATTGGCACACTGTTTGTTGTTATAATTTACAAAGATGAGCTACCTTATTGACTCCTTTTTATTCTTTTTGTTCTTGTATGCAAGAAATTTTTGTAATTTATGACGAGCTCTCCACAAACTACAGCAATATTTCATCAGATTATATCAACTTTGGTCGTTTACATGCTGGAGCGCATGTACAATACCGAATAAATTTATTATATTGTTCAACAACTAATGAACTAAGCTGGAAGTTGCAATATTATACAAGCGTTCGTAATTCGTAATTCACCGGTACGGTCGAATTTGTTAACAATTTGTTTTCATCAAATTTATACGTAGTTGCTAAACGGCTATGTGCAAATATAAATAAAAGGTGCAAAAATGATTTTTACTTCAATGTTTTTCTATTATTCGTCCTAGTTACCTAAATTCCAATAGAGATGAGCGATGCGCATTTTCATATTATTATTATTTTAAATTAACCGATTTGCGAAGTGTATAGCCACTGGGTTATAAAAGCAGGAGGGTAAATGGGTACTGTGACGGATATTGCTTTATTAAGATATTAAAATCACTTACGAGAACATTGTGACGGCATATTGTGCACACAGCAGATTGTTATTTTCAATGAAATTAGGAGAAGTTTGTTGTTTTTTTAGTTCAGTGTCACAATCTTTTGATGTGAATTGAATCTATATTGTACAATCAGTAATCAATACTGTGGGAATGGTATATATGCTGCGATAAAAATAAAATAGAATTATTAGGCCATTATAAACAAGAAAGAATATAAATGTGTGGAGTTTGAGCTAACGTAGAATATCATCATGAAATCCGTGCCATCTTAAATACAACTATATTGAAAATAATATAATTTTTATAAACGGTGGAACTAAATTTTTTATATGAACATGTTATCTTTGGATATCATTGGAATATCATTGGAAATTGTGGCAATTAATAAATTATATTCCCTAATAGGCACACATTAAATTCATCCTGCATGCGTATCGCGATGCTATTAAAACTCAAAAAGTATAACGCGATCGTAATAGAGCAACAGTACCCGCAATCAAGTAATTTCAATGCAACAATGACAATACAATATGCAGTTATAATAATTATAATAATTGTATGCTATCGATTATACGGCAAATTTTAATATACAAATTTTTATGGTATTTTAAATACCATAACTATATAAATGAAAGACACACAAAAAATATACACAACTAATATAAAGTATTTTAGTTTTTAATTATTCAGGATTGATACTAATAATGATGCACTCCATTTTGGAGAAACTTAATACATTATAAGCTGAAGAAGACTAAATTTAGATTTTAGAAATAACATTGTGATCCTTCGAATTCAGGTTCGAATCCTGTCGGCGGATTACTTTTCGAAACTTTCTTCAGCTTATACTTCAGATCCACCAATTAATATGCAATGATTTGAATTTATACATTATGGCTCTGATTTTGACGATATAACATTGTCTGTGCATTTTGCATTGTTTTAGTAAAAGAAGATACTTTTTGCGAAATCCTAGGGTTTTTTCAGCATATTTCGAGGCTTTTGTTTAGTTTCTAAGAAATTTCGTTTAGTTTAGAAGGAAACTCAATATTTTGTCTCCTATTCTTTCATTATTGGGTGTTGAAAATTGGATTTATTCCCATCTCCACTTGTGCATCGGAATTTCCAAGGCACTCCTCTCCTTTTCACACAGGTACCTGAGATGACTCCTAACATTAGTATTACTCTGGATAATCTGTCCCACGTACTTCATCCACTCTCTCAATTAGTTCCCCACTTTACGTCGACAACTTTTCCTTCCTTTCCTCCCACTCCGGGCAAATCCTACCCACTTCTTTTTCACATTCACTATAAGCTTTCTGTTATCTAAGTATCGTTTACATCTGTAGCGACGTTTGAAGATTTTATTATAGCGACGTTTACTGACAAGTATAGCCTGTTCACCTCTCTATCGAGGTAATTCTGAGAATTGAAGGGCATAATCCCCATTGGTAATCCGCTTCCACTTATGCAAACACGTATATTGCGTTCCTTCTCAGGTAGTTAGTCAACCTCGATAGAGTTCTGAACAGACCATACTTTAACGATGTTTCATAACGACACGTTGTTAAGATCAATAATTTGTTCATTAGATCCTTGTGGGCTGGTATGAAATATTAACCTATCAGGAATTGACATTTTGGATACATTATGAATGTATATTCAGTTGATACCACCAGCTCATTTCGGCAACAGTTAATTTCTTCATTCAATTCTCAGTTTCGGTTAACACGTCCTAACGGTATTAATTGGCGACAACGAGCGTCTAGTTTTGGTTAGTGAATAAAATTTACTTTAAAACCATTACCTTTTCTTCTACCCGTTACATCGTTCATACATCGCTTTCATGCTCTTCACATCCTTCAACAACAACACCACATCATCCGCATATCCCAGCTTCCAGACCTTCATCCCACCCACCACTAGCCCATAATGTTGCCCCATCTTCATTACCTTCCCCAATTCTGGTATGTATAAATTAAATAGCAAGGGGCTTAGGGGACATCCGTGCCTCATACCTTTCCCTACTTTAAACTTTTCCCTAACTTTCTTTCCTACTTTCGCTACGGCCACAGCCTTGCATTTTCCATCGTAAAACTTTCCATGGCTACGTCTCCCAATCTTTGGGGTACCCTACTCTTTGTCCACTAATACTCCTTCACATTCAGTTTCCCACTTGTGGAGCTTTCACGGCACCACACGATTAGCTCATCCCCAGCCCTTCATGACTTATACTCAACGCTGCTCTCCTCCATCTCCCACCTGAGGCTTGCCTCTAATACATAGTGATCCACCATCAGCACATGCTCCATTTTAAAACTCATACCATTATGTACGTTTCGCCATCCCTTACTTATCACATTATCCACTACCGAACTTCCCCAGGCGCCCATATAGTTGAATTTCCTTATATGGTCCCCTTCCCCAGTTCCACTCAGGATTATCCATCCATTTACCAGCTCTGACTCATGCCACTGTTCCCTATGTACTACTTGATCTTCTCTCAGTAACTGTCCAATCTCAACATTCCAATCCCTTCCCACCAGCCAAGGTAAACCCTTCCACCGCAACTCTTCTATCTCATTTGTTATTACCTTCCATCTTTTATTGTTATAGAGCACTGCCACCACACACTCTTTTATTCCCCTCTTCAGTCTCATCGTCATTCCGCCAACTTAGACACTCTCCACCTTTTTGACCCCTCCTACCTTGTCCCTCACCTCAAATACTACACCTCCTATTGCGCTCCCCACTGTACTTGCTTCCGTTCTATTTGGCATTTTATGCATTTTAGTCACGTTATATGTCCCGACCCTCTCATGCCCGACCATTACTTTTTTGATGCTGTTAGTTCGTCCCACCATTTTTAATTGCCTGCGACCCAGAATAGGTAGCCCAAACGATTTCTCGGGATAGCAGAATCTGGTCCACGGTACATTGAACGCTTATTAGATTAAAAACCAGGGTGGTTAGCAAAGCTGTGCCCTAGCATAATGAAGCAAACTATCACTCCGCTCTATCAAATCGAATCTGAGCAAGGTGCTGTGCACTCCCACCCCTATTCACGACTCTTATTGCCTCGTTTATCTTCGCTTTACCCTGCGTACAATTCATAAAATACAGTAATAAGTTTGTCTTATTTTCTATGACCCTGCCGCCTCCTTCAGAACAGAGAAAGCATTTTTACTTACTTACTTACTTAGGTTTTATTTCTAACTTTGAAATTTAGTATTGAACTTTTTGGTTCCAGATCCTTACGGTTGAAACACGTCATAATGCCACGCTGCCACCTGCGGATACAAGAATTGTCACAATTTTGACATGCGCAACGTAACCAAGATTTAATTTAGCTACGAATGTTATATACAATTACATTCCATTCATTAATTTTAAGCTTCGACCAGCTCAAGAAATATTTAATATTGTCCTTCAAAATGTACGTTTAATATGTTTAATTTTAGTCAAAACAGAAATTGGGTTCTCCCTTCGACTGTAAAGTTTCTGATTTTTATTTGTAATCATCAAAATACATGGAAAAAAGTTCTTGTATATTATTACTCAGATTTGTAGAAGATGTCTGGTCCCAATCAATTTCTTATTATTAAATATATACGTCCCTGTTGACCATACATCACCACCGATGTAAATATGTGGAGGAGCCGGGCTGCATATTTCTTTATTCTAAATTTCCTTTTAGCATATTCATAATTTGAATTCCAATTGATAATTTGAAATAATTGTCCATTAAAACATTTTATGTTTGCATTGTAAACTAAATAGACAAAGTTTTACTCGAATTGTCAACACATCCTAATATATAAAAATATTTGAATTTTAATTATTGAGTTCAATACAGCATGTTGGCGCGAATAATGCTCTTCTGAAATAATTAGTCATGGAAAGTTGTGCTGACCACAAGTTGGTCGCGTAGCTTCCACTGACATGCGGATATAAACATGGCGCCGCCCGCGCGGACAACATTAGTTATGTTATTTTCAAAGTTATAATTGCTTTTGTACGACGACGTGTTATGACCCAGGTTATTATCCTGGTACATAATCACGGTACGTATCACGGTACGTAAAATTGAAGAAAAAATTTGCGCGGATAGAAAATAATTAGTTCTTGTTATATAAAATGTGCTGATTCAGTTTTTTAAAACAGCGATCCCATGTTGCGTAATTAATTTTCTCAACTTACATTCAGCCGTATTCCGAAAATTATATCGTCAGTGTTATGGCTGAAATATCGTCTATAAGTGTCAAAATTGTTTATTGACTGTTTTAGTCGTATCGAATCTATCAATAGTAG
>JAODVP010171745.1:0-18004 GCA_025400035.1 Tetradonia laticeps
GTAGCCGTACGAATCAAGTATACTGTGTCCATTTGACATTTAAACAATAACAAACCAAGGATCGTAGATAGCGTAGCGGCCGCACACGTACAGGATTGATCACGCAATGTTAATAGTCCCACTGATACTAACAGATACTAACGCAAAAATAATTTTATTGGGTCAAACTGTGACGTCATTCTTATACAGACAATTGCATATAACTGATCAATCCTGTAAGCGCGCCGTGAACAGCGCAGCCTGCGCTGTCTATGATCCTTGATAACAAACCATGTACTGTCGTAGAATGAAGTATAGAAATCGACTATGCACAATAAGCGGAAAATATAGGAACTTCAATTATAGTGGGTAGGCTTTTCAATACTCTCGCCATATGCGTTGTGTCTCCTACTTATAGATCGCCATAGTCATGATATTTTTTTCAGGTTATAATTTGACATAAAACGAATATTTTATGAAATTCGTTTGCTTGCAAAATTTGAATTGGAATTTGTATGGGCATTACTTAAGAATTCTTCACCGAAACAACAATGAAAAAGCAAATGATTTCTAGGCATTGTAATCAAAAATACATCAAATTTCCAGCATGTCATTTAAATATGTGCCACTTAGAAAGTATATGAGATAGAATTTCTAAATATTTTTTTGAAAACCGTCATAACCAAAACTACCTGTGAATAATGGCTTGACATTGAATTTCCGGACACCATATATATTATACGAATCATAGATCATTATCAAATGATTACATATTTAATGAAGTGCTATACATATTTAACAAACTTTCAAATATGATAAAGAAGAAGGATGTATTATGCTTCATTTAGTATATATAAATACACCATAGGTGCCGAAAACCTCGGCAATATTACACGCATATACCATATCGTTGTCTAGCAATACTCAATTTATTAATTGTCGTAAAACCTGACATCTTAACACATAAGGAGTTGCTGCCCAGTTAAACTTATTTTATTTATGTAGATAAAAACAACTTCGATGTATATACTCGTACTAAAACGGCGGCGAGCCTAGTTTGCTAGGAGAATGCACGCTTTTTGTCCAGTCGCGCCGATTCCAAATTACCTGATACAACTAATATTTCATGAAGGGAACTGATAACATGATTAAATTCTCTTGATACGATATCAGGAGACCTACACATTAGACAACTACATTAGACATTCAAGATTCACCGTAGTTAGTGTATTATTATTATTGCTGTAAAAGAATTCTACAAAAATAATTATTGAGTCTAGCGATCACAATAATTATCCCAATTCGCTGAAATTTCGAGTGCCATCATATCTATGTTCTGCATATCTATGATTTTTTTCAAATTAACTAGGTGAAGGAAACGAAAGGTCCGGCAACTGGTCCGTCTTCCACGTATTACCGTCTACCCCCATTTTACTCTACCACTGCTAAAAGAAATACGCGTGCTGAAGACTCTTGTGGCTCTTTTTACCCCTTTTATGTGTAAGATATGAATTGAAAACTTTTATCTCATGATACGCAGTGATAATACTGCTAAATTCTCTTCACATAAGGGCACCTTAAATTTCTGGGCACCTTCAAGATCCATCGTAATGAGTATTGTTGAATGAAATTTGTATTTGTTGTCATTTTATTCTACATATGTATATAACGTTCCACATTTCGTTGAATTTTTAAGCTAATGAAAGAACAGCATAATACAGTCTCTATGCCATATCATAATATTGTTGTAAAGATGGTGGAGATTTAAGCAAAACCGTGCCATTTATGTGTAAATTTAGAGTACAAGCGTGAAAGGTAATTGCGAGCATGTTGAAATATTACTTTAGTAAACGGTGAAAAAGAGTAAAACATGTCTGGATTAAAAGGATGCGTCGCGCATTAAAATTTTATGTATTTACGCTTGAAACAACAAAAATCTACTTGTGTATCCTAAAACAAAATACTGTTTTGGGTTGAACAGATGTAAATATTATAATAGTTTGTTTTAAGTTCGTATGGCGTTGGTTCTTTGCTTCCTTTAGATGAGGCGAGTTTATGTTGCTGTTAGGTCGTTTGCAATTCTCGTAATTCTCGTGGGTGCAGTTTTGAAATACCGCCATCATATTCGTGGCTTTGTCACACGCCGACAACGGGAGCGTCTCCAATGCAAATTCTCTCGAAAATCGTAGGAAGCGCGCAATTCACTACACAGAATCTGGCAAGAGGCAAATATTATCGACAATTTCACGCTGACTAATACATCAAACCTCTAAATTTGTAATTGACTTGACAGTGCTCTGCGTTAAACACACGATTTCATAACTATTCCCTTAAGGCATAATACAGATATAAATAAGATATATAAGAAGAAAGGTTTCATTTATGCAGTCTACAATTGGACATTTTCCAGAAATATTGAATTAAGTTTGTGGAAATTAAGTTCAGTTGCCAGAGCAAATTAAAATCGTCAAGAAGCAAAAACCGCAAGTGTTCTTTGAGGTGAAAGCTAAACTGAATGCTGAACCTAGAAAAGGAAAATTAGATTTTCATTTCAATGGCTACGAACTGTGTCTGGAAATTGAAATTGAATTGAAAAATTTAAAGAATATTCTATTCCATTCAATAAGAGTGAAATGGAATCTCTTCCGACTCTCTGCTAATCCGAGTTTACTGGTTTATTTATTATTTATTCCGCTTCCAGATGATGAAATATGGAATGAACTGGAATGAAGGAATTTACGAGCGGATTTATGCTCGCGGATTTCGCGCTGAAGGTACATATCGACCATAATTTCTACCCTTACACATACCGTCGGTTTACAATATTCACGACGTTCGCAACTCACAGTTTGATTCACGCGTTCACGCCTATAAATCGCAAGTTCATTCATATTTACGTGCCTACGATGAGATTACCATTTCCTCATTCCTGTTTTATTTCATTCACAAATAACTAGCACTTATGCTTTCAATAGTAGACATCTTGTACAGTGAATAATAGGTATATTAACAACATACTGTTGTAATTACGACGTTGTTGCGATGATAAGCACGTCCGGATGGAATTAAAATCAAAGTTCCGACAAATGCACGCATGCAAATATTCGTTCATTAAGCCCGTGAAGAGCCATCGAAGCGCGTCGAATGCGGAGGAAAAAATGCGTTAAATCCCTTGCTATGAGAAAATTGCATGTTGAAACCGGCATGCGCGTGTATTAATTAATTAGTTTTAATTATAAAGTAAAGCAATTAGTTGGGTTGTTACAAAAACACCGTATGATAATGCTGTGAATGTTAGACATTGTATTAATGGAAGGAAGTTAAGAAAAAGGGCATTTTAAAGGGAATGAACCATTGTGAATCATAGCTCTGGAAAAGCTATATAGATTCTGTTGCTGGCTGCAATAGTAAAATTTAACAGGAATTCAATTCCACTAATCTTTTCGAAAGAGGCGACAATACTAAAATTTAATCTGTATCCATCAAAAATTACAGAGATAAAAACTGATGATAAAAGTTAAAATTAAAATAGTTCTTGTACCTATTCTCTCATCAGTTTTATCACATTTCTATCATCCTGTAAAGGAAGTGCAAGTGGAAGTATCTTGTGATAAAGCAATTTGATAAAACTTAACTTGAGAGAATAGGTACACGAAAACTTCTGTGACTTGTGCTGCTGGCTGTGATGATGTAACTGTAGGTCGTACATACTACATAAATATCTGTTCTTTGCAATAATTTAAGTCATTAATAAACGTAGAAAAATAGCAACGTCTCTCTTATAAACCCCGTAAAATGGATTATAATAAAGTCCATTATGAAACACCGTAACATAACTTTCAGTGTTTCAAACATAACTTTCTACACATATCTCCAAATGTGTTTGCATTTACAACATTCCCGACCGGAAAATCCGCGCTGGCCAGGATCTTACTGAGAGTAAGAAGTTATTATCACTCAAAGTGATCGTGAACGATTGCTAAAAGGAAACAATTCAGATTCCCCGAGTGGTTTGCGAATTCCGCGCAGTTTCTACTTTTTAGCCACGTGCAGTATGTGCGGTGCAGTATGTGCGGACGTATTAGGCAACCGACCAGACGCGGAATACAATGCAATTACAATCATTTACAAGCTATATATGTCCGTGTCCATCTGCAACTCTCTTGAGATTTTCAATTGCAATTAAAGCGCTTGAGCCTATTAGAAGAACATGTTACTGATTGCCAATGGCTGTACTAACGCAATATGCGCTGCTTCGCGTCTAAATTCATCGACATCGTTGTCTTGATTAGGCAGTGCCGCATATGGGCATATTCGTTGGGGCAAGCGATGCACAGTTGCGATTCGTGATTAGGCACAAAAGGCAATCGTGCAAAAAGTGCGCCGGCTCTGAATGAGGCGCTGTGGACAGCAGTAGAGGACGCTTATGGAAATGGTGGCGAAGTCGTAACGGCCGTATTTCCTTCGGTTGGCAGTTGGCCCGTTATAGAACATCTTGCGCATAAAATGCACCACGAGCGTGTCGCTTCCTGGGAATCTTCATAAATCACGCGTCAAGTAAGCTTAAACTGCGAGGAACAGGAGATAATTCGAAGCAGCCAAGTCAACACAATGTTTTTTAATGTCTTGATTTTTTGTTGTTAATATACTTACCTACGCATCTGGTCTTAATAAGGCAATGTTAATCAATGTTAATCTGTTAAGCCATCTTGAACAAGAATAATTTCGTAGTTTCCATTCAACTTTGTGCGAGGCGTCCTTTTTCGTTGCTTCGATTTAGCTTGGTTTAGGCTTAGTTTCACTTCTGGATTGTGACTACATTGTGACTTGCAATAAACTATCATTAGCCGGCGTTGGGAAGCCGAATCGCTTCCAGGACAATTGTAACCCATCTTAAACGTAGCCGCACATTTGGGAAGCACAAGGCAATTGAAGGAGGCTGCGCGGAGGAAGCTAAGCACTGGACTGGGTTCTTTATTGGGAATGAATTGCAATGGAATCCTAAACTAGAGCGGGGTTTTTCTTAGCGTGGGCTTCCGTTCTCCTCATCATCATTAACTACATTTTCGACCAATTTCTGTTGGAGCATGATTCGTTAGCCAATTTCCAGAATAGCACCTTCTACTATACTTCTTTCTGTTTTAATTTCGCACAATTATTTGAAATGAATTTGTTGTAAAATATTACCTATGGCTGAAAAATAGCAATTTTAGCTGAGGATCCGTTTACGTTAAGTTATTATATATTAGTTAGATTATGTTAGGAATTGTGAAACTAAACCAAGATAAAAATCAATTGCTGCACTGCCATTTCAAAATAGATTGTGAGGCTGGAATGAATTAATTTTCCTGGAAATTGCACCGGATTATTATAAGTAATGAAAGTGGGATTGAAAACATCTGCGTGCATAATATATTCTCTCCTTTTCGACATTTTACTTCACGGAAACGTCGTATAATCCACGCTGTGAATTTTTAATGAGAGCGTAAATATTCCAAATGGAGTTGAAAGCCTTCTAATGTTTGTGCTACTTCCTAATAGTGCTCATAATTTTTCGAAATGATTGAGATTTTTGAAAACACTCCGTGGCTTTCTTGTTGGTGACGTAAATGAAAAGCTATTCTTGTTTGAAGCTTAAAACATATGAGTGCATATGGGTAAGGTAAGAGTTGAGAGCGAAAAGTTGGCAGGATCAGGGGAAGGACGGAAAGGAGGTTCCAAGAAGGAGGAGGATCTAAGAAGCGTAAAGTTTTTCTCGCTTTGCTATATTCATAAATTTATTCATAGAATAGAGGGCATAGAAGAGAATGGCGGGCAAATCGAATGGATGCAGCGGATGCTCTTCAGGAAGAGGACTGGGCTCATAAACTAAACTATACACAAGGGTGGAGTGGATGGTCTTTTAGTTTGAAGTTGCTAGTTTAAGGCTGCTTTAAATAATATTTTGGGAGCAACTTTAAAGGGATGAGGTTTTCATGGGATTATAGTGTTCGTTCATACGAAGCATGGAGAAAGGGGTTTAGTTGTTCATAAATTACCTGTCTTAGAAAATTAGAAACCTTAGATACATAGGAAAATCAGGAAATTTTACGAAATACAATAAAAGTAAGATTAGGTATATATACAACAGATAGTTGAGTCCATGCTTATACTCTGAGCTTATAGAAACAAGCAAGATTTTTGTCTAACAATAAATATATGCAGGTATAATATCATTTAAATGTTTTGTGTTTTCATTGTTGTGCATGTTGTGCGTATCATTTTACGGAAAAGTTTTTCCCCACGTTCAGTCTATATGAGTCGTTTTCCGTGTCGCAGATGGTACTTGGATAAACAGTACACCAGTGAAAGTTTTCGTGCTGCAGCATTTTTGAAGTTAATTTACATTTACGATAAAAACAAAATGTAAATTCTGGGAGTTACACAGTTTATAAATTGATAAAAACTTATTGGAGATTTAAAGCAAACGGGATAACATCGAAAATAAATTGTCGCACATTCGAGTAACAGATGTTTCAATAAATCGTTTTTCTTACATTCATTTCCTTTCTTTCATTCGTTCTTCTTTTTGCATTTGACCTTTCTGCGATTTCCTGATACCGAATTGATTTCTTCCATTTACGATTGATTTGTTGGGTTGCTGGGTTATGTCATGTCATCACTCATTACTTTCGTTGGACATCATGATGTAATAAAGCGTGGTAGATATTGGTTTGAAGAATCTATCTATAGAAATTGCAATTGCGAAAGAAAGCATTCTGGTGAAACGTTTCCAGACCATAGTTGCAGCAAGAGCCCTGAAAGGACTGAGATTCACCGCGATATGTTTTTGATCATCGTATCATCATTTACGGTTATTATCGACGCTATTAAATGTGGACTTATGACTGTAGAAATGAAAAATTCTTTCAAACATTTAATGGAGGAATGTATTTACTTTTAATAGTACATATTTATTTATTTAAAGGGACTTCAGCTTATCTATTGTTAGAGCAAAACAACTTAGACATTTAATGTTATTGTTTGGATTTGAACTATTGCTTAAATTATGTTTTGATGTATTATCTTATCTACTTCTTATGTATTTAGATATTTTAATGGGACTACAATTGTACACATAGATTGTCACAATTTACCCCCACCCGTACCGCTAATGCACTACTACGTCAAATTAAATGAAGAATGAAAATGAAAAGAAAGAAATTATAGAGAATGTGTAAGGTAACAAGTCTTTCACTCTTTGCAAAGCAACAACATTCCATCTGATATTATATAATAAACAATAACCTTGTGTATATTATATAACCTTGAAACTATTCCGGTTCGGTTTTAAACTTTGCTTCATCATGAACGTACGGTCACTTTACACTCAACAAAAATTAACCCGTCTAAATGCGCAACATTCAGTCACTCATCTCCTACTACATAATAAACTAACAGTGAGGTAAATTTAAATGTTTAATTAATTGATATCTGTAAAATGTATAACGTTTTTATATTTACACGTAATATTTACAATAGTCACGTTTTTATTGTATCCTATCGGTTGATAAACAAGTGGGAAGTCCCATAATTATGTAGGTATTCGTTGTTTTGTCGTTCCTCAAAGTCTGTTTCGAACTGCGCCGATAATGACAATCGCAGCTAGTTCCCGAGAATGATATGCGCTACCGGCAGTGTTGTCGGCGACGTTTGTTCGAGAGCATCAGCAATCTGATATTTATGGATATACCGTATGCATATCCATAATTATTACGCAATTCCATAATAAATGTGGAATTGTGTGGCGAATCAAGTGATACTTATAATAAGTGATAAGTAAAAAGTAATAGTCATTGTTGGTTGACAATTGCTACGTGTTTATCAGGCGATAAATAAATAATCGCAGACTTACGGTGTGCACGGCTGTTATCATGACGTTGGCAACTAAGTTCGTATTCGTCGCGCTGCTGTTATCGATGACGACGGTGTCGCAAAATAGTGCGAAACAGTTTACGCCATGTGGTCTGCTGAATGAGTTGTTGCGCCTTGGAGCGCATCGGAGTTATGTTGGAAATTGTAAGTGACAACAATAACTAATGTGAACACTCCAAATAATGTTCACATTATAGAGGTTGAAGCATATTTTTGTATCATGTAGTGGACACCTCATTTTAAATAGTGGATGCCAGTATGTAACGTGACCTACTCTAGAGTTGAGTGTAGACTGAGGTCTAGTCGCTAAGCGCAGGGTATATATTCGCAGGTTGACTGGTGGGGAGTTCAGGGGACTCGCGATCAGGAGCAAGTAGTCGCTCTCAACTCTCAAGGGGGTGCCCTTGTTGAATACCAGCGCTTAGTTTAATTTATTGAATAATTTTTAGTATAGTGTGTATTTGCAGATATAAGGAACTAGCATGGGTTAGTAACTTCAGGGAGATTTCACGTATTATCCCATATTAGAGGAATATACATTTAAATATTTTAAAATTATTTAAAAGAACAAATGCTCTTCTTTTCTGTTATTCTTCTGGCCTATTTCAGTGGCATTAACTGAAATGTCTCTGAAAATGCTTGCTTACGAAGAGATAATCCAAAATGTTTCTTCAAATATATTGATATTGAGAGGAAACCAGAATATAGTGTTTGTTGTTTCCTCCAAATATCTTCACTTTCTTCTTTTACTCTTCGTTTTTAAACTTAGTTACTTCGTATTATCGTCATAAATAATACATATTTTATTAGTTATATATCGTTATATTTTAGGCTTTATTTTTGTTTTGTTTTGTTTTGAGGGATATGTCTGGTTCGGAGTGAATCTTACCTCAATTCTTCAGCGATTTACAACAAAGGAAATGGACGTTACCTCGGTTTGTTTCAGGTAAAGTTCACCGCAAAAAAATACCACCGCAGATTAGGGTGTGAGACAGGAATGACAAGGATAACATGAGCATAAAACGAGAATTTGAGCGTTGTGGGCTTAATTCCGAGATAAACATGGCGTACGTGTCTTTTTACGCCTGCTTGTTTAACCCTTACTTCCGGTTACCGTGAAAGCGTCAGCAGTGTCTCACTTTTCAAAGAAATCACGTACGCACATTGACGACACAATAAACGTTTCTTCTTCCAACATTTTATTTCATAAAGTTCTGATTCGATGTGCTAGATGTATCATAATGCAACCTAATATAGCAACGTAATATATCATAATAACACTAGATTGTGGCACCAGCTAAATTTTTATTCTATAGATATTTCATTTTGATTACAAACTTATAAATTAGAATTAGAATTTGTTTTGTATTCCTATTAAGATTTGTGTTTGTAACAGTTGTAAATTCATGCAGAATTATTAAGTATTGTTTGACCCCACGCATATTGTCTCGCCATTGTAGCTCAAGCGCGCTGTTCATTTGTTCGCGCCCGTTGTTTACGGCGTTTATAACGCGACTAACGAATCGTATTTGCATATCATTTCATCGCGTCCAATCCCAGCCACAACTCATACGAATCATGCGAGCCGCACGTATGAGTGCTGTGTGCGGATTAAATCCAGCGTCGTTGCGTCATTCTTCTTTAAATAATTATTTACACTTTTGCTTTGTGTGTGGCTTTTTGTGTAGGCAGACGCCAACTGAATATGTCTGCATTCAATCGACTCAGCATGATATAGAAATTCATTTAAATTTTCCTTTTAAAGTTAGGAAATACATGGGTAAACTTATATACTCACTATGAGCAATGAACAATCAACCAACATCATCAACAATCAACAAACAACATGATGTGATTTCATACTTTCAGCTGAATGATCGGATTTATTGTGATAACAAGAGGAAAGGAGGACGGTGCAATATCAAATGCGAAAGTAATTGATTTTTTATAAATTTTGATTTCTAGTGATACTCGCTCTATTTTTAGATTTCGTTAACGATGACATAAGCGATGATTATCAATGCGCAATGAAGGTGCTAGAGGAAAAGGGTTGGCAGAACTGGTCTGGATGGGAGCGCAATTGCAAGGGCCGATCGAAAGCCACTGCAATGCCGCTGTGTTAAGAGCGGAAACAAATGGAACACTGCAGCCGGAAGACAAAAGCCATCCAATCCGAAAACCCACAACACATCATCGTGAGCACAATGGCCGGCGAACGTGATAAGCGTTAAACTGCGCGAAACAACTGGACGTATGTGGCAGTGGCATACAAGAATTTAAAAAACAAATAAATGCTCACATAAAACTGATGTATAATCAAATAAAGCTGAACACATTGTTTTACAATGTGCCGACTGCAATCAACACTGATTTAAACAAAAACAGTGTTCAACTTGTATAGAATGGTCATTATTCCAACCCATTCCTATGTTGTTCCTCTACAGCTAATTTTCTACCCTTCTTACATAAATAACTACTTACTGAATATCAAAAGGATTGCATAATTAATCCAGTCATTGCAATCTTTACTATAGTTTGACATGCATTTACATAATACAATGAAGACATAGCGTCAGTATATTGGAATAGGCTGATAAATCCACATTTGGTACAACCAGTTATTTCACACCATACCGAAAACGTTGAATCCGTCAACTTGCTGTTCCAACCACTATTAATGTATTGCCAACGCAACTGAATACAATTGTGCTTAGTTTGCTTACCTATATTCCATTTATGCGCCAACATGCATTGTTCAAATCGTGCCAATGCTGATCGTGCAAGTGCTGCAACAATCTTGTAATTGTTACGATTGGTTGGGATTTCTTATTAATTATTTGATATTAGTTGTGAATTGTTTTATTTCATCTCTTTGGTAATTGAACATTTTGTTATGTTTGTTATGGTTATTATAACTGGATTGTTAATGTCTGCAAAATATAGGTGGCAGCATATGGAACACTATGCTTGCATAGTGGTACTGATGTAGCAAAAGTTGTATTACAATTGCAATGTTTCACATGGAAATCATGGTGGGATGGTTCAGATCGTTGAGATGTAGGAAGATACAAATGTTATAAAGACTTCTCAGATGTTTCAAGGCTCCACTTCAACCTCATCGGTCTGTATGTCAGCTGGAACGAGTACATACTTGAACATGAAGGTATTCAACGCGTGCTTTTTATCGCCGCTTTTTGCGAAACATAGTTGGCATATACGATGACGATGAACGCGCAAAAACCTTAATGTCCTTTCGATCCTTTAGCGCTTCACTAACATGTCTGGTTAACGCACTGGCCAATTTTGGATTGCAATATATACCGAGTGTCGCTTTAATTTCTAAAAGTAAAATAAAATGTTCTTTAAATTAGGTGGATAATAGTTGAGTATTGTGTGTAATCTTTAATACAATAATGGTTTGATTTATTTGTTGCTATTGCAGCACTTGATATAGTGAGTTGGCAAACCAATGATTACAATTTCTAGTCAACAATGGGGAATTCAAACTTTGTGGATATAGATGTAGATGTCGATGTCGTTGAAATGTCTGTGGTTTTTGTCAACTCGGCGTAATTCCCCATTCCGTCCGCATGCCCCACGTTCACGGACGGATTGCACGCATTTCGGTTTGCCCACGTGTCAATTGTGAACGACTACTTTGCAATGCATGCGATGTGCTCACTGTTCACGTCATTGTTTATCGAAAATTTAATTAGACTTATATGCAAACGAGTATTGTGAATTTTACTATGAGTTTTTAAATATTCTTTGATTTAGCGATATTAAAGACGTCTATGTTATACTGAATTTATTAGCAAATTATAATGTGCCTATGTAATTATAATTAATTGTTTGCTCAAGTAAATATGATGCAGGTATGTTAGTAATTAAAATGCATTGTTGCGTTACGTTACGTTAGGTTAATGCGGAAAGATTATAGTTGTGCTTATCTGAACTTCCTTCACATCCTCTCATCATGTGCATCTATTATGATGTATACATCAGATTATAAACTTGGATATGCAGCGATGCAAATAACTGAGCAATAAACTGACAATGCGGTCGCTTAGTGTAAGCTCAATAGAGTTGTTGCAAGCTGTTGATAAAAGTTACGTTAAATGTGCATTGCAGGACAAACAATGCATAGGTACTTTCCCATCCTTGCCATGAGGCAGATGTACATTCAGACCATTGCACAAGGTTTTTTTTATATAAAAGAGGAGGTCTGGCTGTATCATAGACACTGCCGAGTATTTGATGTAAATATTTTTTGTTTGCTAATATTTTCTATGCAAATAACCACAATCGTATCAGTCAAAAAATAAGGAAGGATACCAGTTTGAATTATTATTAAATCCTAGAATCTATCCAAGCCCTCTACCGGAGATCTAATGGCGAGAAGATGAATTATACTGACGAAAAAGTGCTGCAGCATTGTATTTGCAATAAAAACAAAACTACTATCATCCACTCACATGGGTGGCCTGGTGTTTAGGAGTTTATATTTACCTAACGTGTTAAACATGATACTGGATCTTGTTCAGTTTCTACCGACAATAATTTTGATATGTCCATTGTTAGAATATTAAATTTGTTAACCCCCACGGGATGCTAAGTAACAACTTCTGCAACAACTCTATTGGATAGAATTCATTCACTTCTGGTAATACATGTCAAGATCTGTTATTGGATTAACAGTGGCAATAAAACCAAACTGATCGGTCCCGACGTGCAAACTGCTCTCCAAGTCTTCATGCCATCACCTATATGTCTCCACGTCAATAAAGCATTTCTTGTCTGAATTTTTCTAGATGCAGACGTAAAAATTCAACTGCACGGAATATATGAACGTCAGGAATTCCAATAGCATTGTCCAAGGTGCACACTCTCTCGGTGGCTTACATTGCCTGCGCATTCGCTCGGAGATGCTCCAAAAATGCCCCGGAAAGTATGACTTATTACTGCGTCCAGATGCCGGGTAGCATATTTTCCCATAAATAACATTCCTATTGTCTTCTATAAAGTTTTTGCATCTGGGCTTATTGCGCGACATTCTGCGTGGTTTCGGCGCGAATTTCTTTTCAATTGAAACCACGAGCAGTTTATAAAACTATCTCTAACCTAATATATCATAACTTAACTTTCAGAACTTATAACAATATCAGTATATTTTATGATTTGTGGTTCACAGAGTTAATTTTATATAGTGCGAATATACAAATAATTGAAATAATTTACGCAAGACAACGGAAGCCGGGCATGCTAATTCTTACCGGATTCGACGCAATGCGAACGAATCTTACTAAAGTTTGGTATAATTTGTAGCAATTCCGAACGTGCTAGGCGCATTCCACGCGTGTTTAATACGAGTATTGCCCGCAGCGAGAATCTCGAAATTTGCAAATTTGCATGGAATTGCACACACGTTGTTCTGCAGAAATTTCCTGTCGCGCCGAACAATGATTCGTTATCGCATGTCTCTGACGATTCCAATCACGTTCGAAACCGAGCTTTTGCGATTCATTAAAAGTTGATTTTAATTGTAACTTCATGAAATCCCATGTTACAAGGGATTATTAGGATCTGGGTTTAATTGTCTAATTGTCTAAATGTCTGATTGTTGAATTGCAGGTTCGTATCAGAAGGGAATCCTTGCGGAATGCGTTTCATCATGGATATAGGGGCATGGTGGCTATGGCTTCCATTATCCTTACTGTGGTGGTGTGGCTCATTGGCGATACCGATGCCAGGACCATTAATGCCGTCCCTGTCTTCTACCATCATGCCGGAAGCGTGGACTTGCCCGGAAATCACACAGCAGCCGCTCGTAGAATGCAGTTGTGACATGCCGCATACTCTACGATGTTCTGGGACGCGTGGAGGCATGCAAATCATTGGTATGGCGGATGAAAATGATTGTTTGTGATTGTAATGTTTAATTCGTTGGTATGTTTACGGTCTAGGTAAGAAGTTACGTTCAATGGGAAGCGACCCAGCTGTGTCCCTGCTAGACTGCACCATACAGAATATGACATCCCTCCCAGGTCCACTTTTACAGGGCGTCGCACTTCACGGTCTTGTAATCTCCTCGGGGGAAATCAAAGAAGTGCATCACACCGCATTCAATGGCCTCGTAGCACCTCTACAGGCCCTCGGCTTGCCGAATAACAAGCTTACAAGTGTACCAACACTTGCTCTCAGGAGTTTACCTGAGCTGGATCGTTTGGACCTCTCTAGCAATAGGATGAAAGTCGTGGATGCCGAATCTTTTAAAGTAATTACTAGATAATTAATACAATAACAATTTTATTTGTATTAGATGACATAGACATTGTTGTCATTTTTCGATTTTGCAGGGACTACAGAATCTTTCCTTCGTCGAATTAAGTGATAATGTCATCACCAAAATTGCCCCCAATGCTTTTGACGACTTGCCCCAACTTCGAATTTTAAGGTTACGAGGAAACCAACTTAATTTATATGCGATTGCCGACTTGGCCGCTTTACCAACGATAGAGGAGCTAGACTTATCAGGGAATTCGTTATTGGGACCATTGGGTCCCCACACATTTCCGGCGATGGATGCACTGGGTGATCTCCAATTAGGCCATAATACTCTAAGCAGTATCAAGAAAGATGCTCTCATGGGTCTCCCCAATCTTACAACACTCTCCCTCCATCATAACCAAATCGATGTGTTGGAAGACAACGCGTTTAGCCAGTTGGGCGGATTGGTCCATTTAGATTTAGCGCACAATCGTATTGTTGCCGTGTCAGGAGCGTCACTTGCACATCTAGTCAATTTAATCGAACTGGACCTCCGACACAACTTTCTACGAGCGCTCACAGCGGACTTGATACTTCCATTGAAGTCTTTGCAGGATTTGCGCCTTGATGATAATGACATCTCAATTGTGGCGAGTGATGCTCTAAAGAACAGCACTGTTCTGAAAAGATTAACGTTAAGTGACAATCCGTTGAACTGTGATTGTAGTTTAGAAGAATTTGCTGTGTGGCTGGCGAGTTCAAGTCTCAGCAGTGACGACAAAAACTCCCCGGTATGCGCCACTCCGCCTAGTTTAGAGAATGGCCTACTTGCGAACGTCTCCATAAAGGATTTGGTATGTGGCGAGGATGACGAGATAATTGGCGCAATTGAAGCTCCGATTGAAGCACGAATCAATTTAGAAACTTTTAACTACGATGGGTCAAGTGTAACTCTAGAATGGAGTGTGCAAGATGCTGCAGTGCCATATACGTGCGACGCCATATTCGTTTACGAAGAAGAAGGGCAAGCGGAAGTCCTTCTAGAATCGAATCCGCTTAAATGCAACTCCAGTCAGGTGAAGAATCCGAAAAACCTGCGAGTCACAGTGCCCAGTTCCACACATTTACAAGCAGGTCATCGTTACCGTTATTGTGTGGTGTTGTTAGAACCAAAGCAAATGGCGGATGATCTGTCTCTCGTATTGGGGTGCTCGGATGTGTTACCGTTGGTACAAAATGGCCGAGTTTTGCCTCGCACTGATATCGCTCTGGCTAATGCGAATAGCAAGTTGCCGCGAGTTTTATCAATTCAGGCGAATTTATCGTATAATGGTCATCTGGGTATTTGGCTAAATATTTATTCACCTATAGCAATGATACAACCTCAATCTCAATGTAAGGTAAACGTCGCTGTCTTGGAACAGGGCGCTCTGTTGTCACAGCGTCGTATAAACTGTTCAGAGCCGAGATACACGTTTGTAGGTTTACATGATGGTCCATATAGGGTGTGTGCGAATATTATCTTGGGTAACGTGGCGATGGAACCTACTTTGAAGCCGAGATGTGTTACCGTATTCAAACATATCACAGCACGAAGATTTTCGACGCTGGATGTAGCATTTGTATCCGTGTTCTTAATTCTCAGCTTCATGGTCATTGCATTAATTTGGGGAGTGCGTAAGGTTCTTTTAAGACCGAAACTTACGACACACCAGTGTTTTCTTCCACCGGAACTTGACGACGAGCAACAACACAATCGTTATGTTAAATTGCAAGCGACAACAAAACTTTGAACGATTATTACGTTTTCTATTGGAATTTATGCGTTGGAAGCAAAATAATGTGCCATATCATTCATCACTTTATGTAATTTGTATGATAGGTTAGGATAAGTTAAGTAAAGTCACAGCTTTGTAAAGTAAGCTTGCTGTGAATTCTCGACTTTAAATTTATAAATACTATACATATATTAGTCTATAACTGTTGTTGTTTGTTTTATTTTTGATGGAATTATGTACTATTTTGTAAAATATTGTAGTATTATGAATGTGTTGCTTCTTCTTGTATTCATTGTGAATAATCTTTTATTTTCCTAAAAAGAAATGTAAATATTGACTATAGAGTATATAGATCCATTTGCGTTAATTAACGTTAGGAAACTAATTTATTAAAGTAGTATTTAGACTATAAATGCTTTGCAAAATAACGACATTCTAACTGAAATGAATCGTAGAAACGACATATTTTGTTCGCTTTTGTTATTTATTTTTATCTGTGTATAATTGAGTGCACATCGTTTTCAATTTGGGAAGTCACTGCCAATTGTAAAATATAAAATAAAAATACTTCAAATACAGAGTAATCTCATTTTCATAAATGCGTTATATCTTATTACTTGTTATCCATGGATATGTTATTTCTAAATATAGTATTCTTTAGCTTATTACTTGTGGTACATTTTAATAATAATAATATATATTTATACAAAGTAGTCCCATTCGAAGTTCTCCAAAATTTTCCCATCAATACCCAGCATTTCAGCAAGAGAATAATTGATGCACTCCCTGAACTCACCCTTATGGCACAAGATATATTGCGTTAGAAACACTCTCCAATGCATCCATTTCCTTCTTGGAGACCGTCAAATACTAACTAAGGTTAGCAGGGATTCAAGCGCAATCAAAACTCCAAGAGAATCCCCTCAAGACTGGGTACCCATACTGTGGTGCTTGCAGTGCTTTGTGTTCGACGGACTTCTGACCAGGATATAGACATATAGGTATGTAGATGTCATTTCGATAATATTTATGGGCTGATACCATAATATCTATTCCATCTATACCAACGTTGGCCAACATGCGGCTCGCTCTTCATGTAGCGCTATGCGGCTCTAGCATTAAAAGGTTCATAGATAGAACCTATGTAATATATTGGCGATATGCCAGCAACGCGGTTCCTGAAGGCACAATTTCTGTGCAGGAGACGAAAATGCGTAAAATTTTTCTATTCATTTTTACTTACAGAAAAAAATTTATTTCTTTGTTTGAAAAATGCATCGTGTCTTACAGCTTGGCAAACAGCGTAAACATCTACAATACTACAATCGCGCCACGAAAAAGTGGCAGCATCATAAAAATATTTCAGGCCATATTGACCATTAAGAGCATTGAAGGGTTCAGCGAAGGCTAATGATATACAAATACAGGTATAATCCGTTTGGGCTACCACTTCAATAAGGCCCATCATAATAATATTCACAGGTACGTTTAGGCTGCCAGTTTTTCGATGCGCGAGTGTACAGCGACACACTTTAGTTTTGTTGTCTTCTTCTGAAATTCACGATAGTCCTCATTGCTATTCTAAAAGAAAACAGGTACATATACGGAAATGTAAAGTACACAAACACTTTACAATTGGAATGCGTTTGCGTGTGAGAGATTATACTTACACTTCAGAGGCGCCGCGTGTCCTCCCAGGTTAAGGCTTTGGAACCGGTTCCTCTAAACCCGGCCGATTATACCAGCACTTGAACAATAACACTGTGGGTGAATTAAAAAAAAGAAGGCTGCTCGGTTGATTTTAGTAGAGAAAAATTCGTAATTGTCTGCTTTATTTTTTGCAGTCAAGCCATATTTCAGTTAAGACGGTCATTTTCGAGCGAAAAAATTATCAAAGTTTTCGAAAATCCTAATGTAAATTGCGTAAGACTCCACCCTCTTATTTCACTTCGCGCCGCGAATAGCATTGATTTGAGACATGTAATATGACTGTATCCAATCAACTGGCCTGCGCTAACGCCGCGTGGAGCAATAAAGATAGATGACATGCTGTGTGCTTCACGCGC
>JAODVP010171966.1:1732-11868 GCA_025400035.1 Tetradonia laticeps
GATGTTTTTCGGAAGTTTTTCAGGAACTACTACGTTTTCTTCTCAGATTTTGATTGAGTTGTGTTTTGGGTCACTTCTGGTTGTAACCGGATGGTGAAAACCTAGTATCCTATAGACCAGACATGTACGAATCAAATACCGAAAATCGCTTTTTGAAATCTTTTATAGTTTTAAATTTGGAGCTGTGACCATCAATTGTTCAACCATCACAGCGTTTTCTGCAAAACTTCTAAAGATATTAGAAAACCGATGTGGTTTACGGTTCAGTAAGGTCTGGTGTATTGTATCTAACTGGTTCACATGTATTTATGATGTTTTTCGAACGTTTTCAAAAAGCTTTTATTTGAAAGTTTTATATTGGAGCAGTGACAATACATCCTTCAACCTACACAGCATTTTCTCTAAAACTATTTGAGATGTTGGATACGGGTTTCTAGTATATGGTTCACCAAGGTCTGGTATATTCTACCTAAGAGTTTGGCTTCCATTTATGATGTTTTCCGAAAGTTTTGAAAAAGCTTTTATTTGAAAGTACGATATTTTCTCCCTAAATTTCGATCTAGTTATGTACGGGTCATATCCGGTTGAATCCGGAAGTTAAAAATTCTACATTCACGATATCAGACCTTAGGGAATAAAATGCCAAAAGCAGTTTTTTTAAATCTCTTATAGTTTTATATTTTAAGCTGTGACCATCAATTGTTCAACCATTACAGCGTTTTCTGCAAAACTTCTAAAGCTATTAGAAAACTGATATTACTGATATTTGATACCGGTTTTTAGTGTACTGTTCAGCAAGGTCTGGTGTATTGTCTCTAAGGATTCGACTTCTATTTATGATGGTTTCAGAAAGGTTTCGAGGAGTTTTCATTTGAAAATACTACAATTTCTTATATAATTTATAGTTTGGGTCACTTCTGGTGTCTGGTGGTCTTAAGGAATCAAATGTCGAAACCCGATCTTAAAAATCTCATATAGCTTTAAATTTGGAGCAGAGACCATATATCCTTCAACCTTCGTAGCGTTTTCACTTAAAGTTTTAGAGATATCTGGAATTTTATTTTCGCTATACGATTTAGAAAGGTCTGGTGCAGTGTATCTAGGGGTTTGAACTTTCATTTGTGATTTTTACTACAGGTTTCGAGGAGCTTTTCTTTGAAAGAACTGCGGTTTTTTGCCAAAATTTGAATTAGGTTGTGTTTTGGGTCACTTCCTCTTGAATCCGAGAATTAAAAATTTTAGATGCAATACATCAAATCTTAAGGTATCAAATGCCAAAAACCGTTTTCTGGAACCTCTTATAGTTATTAATTTGAGGCTGTGACCATACTTCAACCGTCGCAGTGTTTTCACTATAATATTAAAGATATTTGGAAACTTTTTTTGTACGCGAATCGGCAAGGTTTGGTGTAGTCTATCAAAGGATTTCAACTTCCGTTTATGTTTTTCCCGATAGATTTCGAGGAGCTTTTATTTGAAACTACTATGTTTTCCTAAAAAATTTCCATTAAGATGTGTTTTGAATCACTTCCGGTCGTAACCGAAAGTTAAAAACTTGCACACACTATATCAGACTTCACGGAATCCAATACTGAGAATAGTTTTTTGAAAATTTTCATAGTTTTAATATTTGAGCTGTGACCATACATCTTTCAACCAATATAGCGTTTTCTTGGAAACACTAAAAGATATCCAAAACGGTGTTTAATATACAATTGAAAAGGATTTGGTGCAGTGTATATAAGAATTTGAACTTCCTTTTATAACCAGTACTGACTAGTTTCGAAACCGGAAATTGAATCAAATAAATAATAAGAACAAACATGAGAAAAATAGTAAATATTGAGTTTGTGTTCAATATATCTCGTTGATCAATAGAATAATCTTACCTATGGGCCGTCCAATAAAGGACTCACAATGAATGTTAAGTCAACACTTGATCCCTAATCAAATTTCTATCCTAACCGTCACACGAAGTCAACGTAGCGAAATGTCAAACGTTATTAATGAACTGTTGCAACTGCTCCTGGAGCTGCCGAATGACTAACAATTTGATGTCTGCACGAAGGACCCGCGAGTTACCGCTCTCCAATAGGCGCGCGGGACGAGTAAAACTCGAGGAGACCCTGTTGCGCAGGATGCTCCAAGGGCAACAGCTGGAAAATACGCTTTTCCTATCGCAAGCGCCATCTACGTGGAAAATTCATAAGATTTCATAAGAGTTTCCATCTATTTCCTACTCTCGTCCAGATTCCTATCTCTTGCCCTTCAATATTATTTATATTCGGCGTTTCCTCAATTTGAATTCTGCAGTGGCAATTTCCAGGTTTACTGAATCGTTGATCAGGTTATTATTTTTTACTGGGTATTGTCTTATATTCAAGTTCAAAAGTCATCTCACCTCATTAAACAACTTTCTTATATTCTTTACTAAACTTTATAACTATCAAAAATTAAAATATCAAGACTATTTTTTGAAAGCAAAGTCAAATTTTCAAAAAGAAAATAAAAAGGAAAACTTCCATTGTCTTTTATAGGTTGAAGAAATTACCTGTCTATAAAAAGTTAGGGACCTAAAAGGCCTTGAGCATAAAATCTGACCCAAAGAATAAATATTAACCTAAGGTCATTATCGATGCATTCAAATGCAAATCATTCAAACCCGATCGTCACCTATATAAACCGAACTTGTTCTGGAGCAACTACACAAACTGCTGTATTGTGTATTACATTTTGTGATTGACACTCCAAAACCATGGCTAAGCAACTGAAAGAAGTCGACGATGTGGTCATCTCGGGAGTGGGCGCCTTCTTCCCAATGTCCCGCCAGATGGATGAATTCCAGAAGAATCTCATGTCAAACGAGAGTCTTCTCAGTAGTCGTTGGAAGGAAGGTGAAAGGGGTATCAGTAACAAATTGGGTGTCATTCCAGACATTGAGTTTTTTGATCCGGCTTTCTTTGGGATCCATCGGCAGCAGGCTACGTTTATGGATCCAATGCAGAGGTTGATGTTGGAGCGAACTTGTGAAGCTCTTTGTGATGCTGGTATGAGAATTACTAATCTGTTTCTCTCTGAAAACTCGTTGTATTATTATTATATTTAAATAGGTCTTAACCCTGCTGAAATTCGTGGTAAACGCGTCGGGGTCTATATGGGTTCCTCCATCGGCGAGAATGACAATCTGTTCTACGAGTCCATAGTTTCCGGTTTTGGGGTAACAGGCCATTCAAGAGCTATGATGGCGAATCGGGTTTCCTATTGGTTGAACCTAAAAGGTCCGAGTTGCTCGTATGACTCGAATTGGTTGAATGGCATCGAAGTACTACAAATGGGCTATGATGCAGTTCGCTATGGACATTGCGATGCTGCTATTGTAGGCACTGTTAATTTGGCTCTGAACTCGGAAATAGGCTGGCTTTATAATGACATGGGGTTATTATCTGCTGATGGGTCTACAAAGGCCTTTGATGAGAAAGGTATTTATTATGCGTTCATAATATTTAAAGCAAAAACTGAAATTTGAAGTCTTTAGCCACTGGTTACGCACGTTCCGACGGAGTTGTCGCCTTGATTATCCAAAAAGCCTCCGACGCCAAAAGATCCTACGCTACAATTATGGGAGCCTCTACCGAATACAACGGATACCGGAATGGAACTCTCCTTGACGTTGATCAAGACTGTATGGCTGAGTTTATCAGGAACTTCTACAAAAACAACTGCAAGGTCAACCCGAACGATATTGATTTCGTTGAGTGTTATGGTTCAGCTTTAAAGGTATAGCTTCTACTAATGAAATTTGTGTTAAAATAAACTTTATTAAACTAAAATTTCCTTGTAAAGACTACTGATGAAGCAGAACTCTACGCCCTTGACGCTGTGTATTCGCCAGGACGTACCAAGCCTTTGATGATTGGATCTGTCAAACCCAATACGGGCCACGCAGAAGCGTGCGCCAATTTTATCTCATTGGCGAAGGTTCTAATTGCTTTCGAGACTGGAGTCATTCCAGCGACTCTTCAGTACGACAATCCGAATCCGAACATCAAAGCGTTGGTGGACGGACGGCTTCAAGTGGTGTCGAAGAATACTGAATGGAACTGTGATTACGCTGCCATTCATGGCATCGGGTTGTCATCCTCCTATGGGCATTGCGTTTTAAAACGAAACGTGAAAAAGCTCGCGCCGATTGTGGACGACGTCCCTAGGTTGGTGATTGCTTCGACTAGGACCGAGGAGGGGATCAAGGAGGTGTTCGATGATGTAACTATCTCTTATATTTTTTACTAAATTGCATTCTTGGATGTAGATTTATTAATTCATTGCTGGATTTAGATTAAGAAGCAACCGTATAATCCGGAATATTTGGCTTTGGTACAAAATTTCTTCTCGAAGTCAATCCCAGGTCATTTGTATAAAGGTTTTGCTCTAGTGAACAAAAACCAGGAAATCGTTCGGGAAACTGATTACTTCCCCGGTAATAAGAGACAAACTTGGTTTATATATTCGGGAATGGGTAGTCAATGGAACACAATGGGGAAGCAATTGATGCAGCTACCAATGTTCGCGGAAGTGATCCATAAATGTCACAATGTCTTAACCCCCTTCGGATTAGACCTCATTAATATAATCACAACGGAAGACAAGACTATTTTCGACAAGATTCTGCACAGTTTTGTAGGAATTGCTGCTATCCAAATTGCCTTAACTGATATTTTGAAGGCCCTGGGTATAGTCCCAGATGGTATAATCGGTCATTCAGTCGGGGAATTAGGCTGTTCCTATGCTGATGAATGTCTCACTGCTGAACAAGTAATGATGTGTGCGTATTCCAGAGGTAAAGCATCCCAAGATGCAGAACTAATCACAGGGATGATGGCTGCAGTAGGCATGGGTTACAATCAAATAAAGAACCAAATCCCAGAATCCATCGAGGTGGCTTGTCATAACAGCAGCACAAGTTGTACCTTATCTGGTCCCAAAGAAGACATGGAGAAATACGTCAAAGAGTTGACTGATAAAGGAGTGTTCGCCCGATTGGTCAACGTTGCAAATATCGCTTATCATAGTAGATATATAAAACCAGCAGCGCCTTATCTCCTTAAATACCTAGAGAAAGTCATCCCCGATCCGAAACCAAGGAGTTCTAAGTGGATCAGCACTTCTGTTCCGGAATCTCAATGGGATCGAGAGGATGCTAAAGTATGCTCAGCCCAGTATCACACTAACAATCTACTGGGACAGGTGCTGTTTGAAGAAGGCTCCAAGCATGTCCCCAAAGATGCAATTTGCATCGAAATTGCTCCGCATGGCTTATTACAAGCCATCATTAAGAAGTCGTTCAAGTCGAGCTGCACGCACATTCCCTTGACAATGCGCGGATCGAAAACCGGCTTGGAGTTTCTCCTCACGGCCGTCGGCAAGATGTACCTTGCTGGTATTGATTTGAATTTGAAAAACATCTTTCCAACCATCGACTATCCGGTCAGCCGGGGGACGCCGGCAACTGCCCCGCTTATCCGCTGGGAACACGGAGAGAGTTGGCGTACTGGGTTAGAAGATAAGCTTAATTATTTGGTCAGTGTTAAGGATGAGCCCATCTCCATCACCTCAGAGAAGTTCAGACACTGTGCAGGCCATCAAATGGACGATCGAATCATCTTACCAGTTTCGTCCTATTTAAGCATAATGATGAACATCTTCGCCGCTAGTCGCTCAATTGAGATCACCGAAGCTATCTTTGAGAACATCCGTTTCCGCAATGTCATCATAATTCCCAAGGTCACATCGGTGCCTTTTTACGGGATGGTACAACGGGGCAGTGGCGAATTTGAGATTCTTTCCGGTGAGGAGATCATTTGTACTGGGAAGATCACTATTCCTCAGCCTACTGATGAGTTTATGGTTAAAACCTATGAAATTGATGTGAATGGCAAAGAAGTTGTCGAATTGAATGCTGCGGATATTTACAATGAGTTCCTACATCGTGGGCATAAATACACAGGGGTTTTCAGGAAAATTAAAAGTGTTAGATTGGGAGAGGAAGGTTCTGTGTCTACTGTACCGAGTAATCATACTTGGCAGGAGTATTTGGAGATGATGTTGCAGCAGACTTATTTCAAAGAAGGCGAAAAGTATCAGAATGTTACAGTGCCGATGATTATCGAGCGGATTAACTTGTCCATTCCGAAACTGCCTAAAAGCGATGGCGACTCTAGTGTAAACATGGCTTTTGATTACTCCACCAGAGTTCTCAATATGCCTGGGATGCAACTGTGTAATGTGACGACCAAAACATTACCTCCGGTTGCGCGTCCAATTTCGTTTGATGCGGTGGATTTCGTTCCGCTGGATTCGTGTTACTGCGATGCTCTCGAAACAGCAATCAACTACAGCATTAATTTGACCATTCAGAATTATATGGGCGTTATGGGAAATACGATTTTGGTTTATGAGGTGTTGCAGGGCCGGAAGTCAAACTTTAATTTGATTAAGGAAGTTACTGACAAATACAAGCAATTGGGGGTTAGTATAGTAGAATTTTAAATATTTTTAAAACATTTTTGTGAAGTTGCGAATAAATCTATAATGGTATATAATATTTTAGGCTAATATCAACTCCGTCCAAGACCCAAAAATCATGATCGTCTACCAAAACGAACCAATTCTCATAATCGTTGACGGCGATTTACATGATGAGACAGCAAGCGCTCTATTAACTTCCCAAGCGTTTGCTTTTGTAAAAACCACTCCGAAACTCACCCAAAGAACCAATCTGAAAACCCTAGCTGTCTTCAATGTGAGGAACCAGAGTTATTCATTGGTCACAAAGCAGGAGACCCTAAAAATTAAAATGGTTACTGTGAAAGCCGACACGCTAACCTCCAAAGACGTTCTAAAAGCCTCATTATCCTGGTCTGCGGAATTGAAAAAGCATTTATCCGCAGCACAGCCTGAAGAAGCTGTGTATTTGTACTCGCCAATAATTCCAACGGAAGGACTATTCACGTTCATCAAAGAAATTCACAGCGTCGACGAGTTTAAATTGCTGAAATTCTACTTTGACCTGGATAGGAAACCTATTGATCCCCAACGTGCTTTGCACACCAATTTATTACTCCTTATCCAAAAGAATGGCGTGCTTGGAACCTCAGCTTCTTGTTCAATTGATTTTAAGAGTAATGTCAAGAGCGATTTGCAGTTAACAAGGTAATCTCGTTTTTTAAATATATTTTCTAAGGTATAGTGTAACATATGAAAATTGTAAAATTTGAAATTTTAGCTTATATTTTAAAGCATCGGTCCACAGGTATTTTATAAATAATTGACTTGAAATAAATATTTACTGTTATTGTTTCAGTGGCTCCATTGCAGACGGAAAACTGGATTGCATTGGGATCAATTCTAATGATGAGACTTTGAATGTGAAGAATGTAGGGTTGGGTAATATAGACTACTGCGTAATTGATCCTAAAGGAAAGAAGACCATAGGTTTAGCTTATCTAGATAAGAATACTTGTAATCTGGTACCGGATAGTATTCTAAAATGGAAGATTCCGGATACTTGGTCTTCAGAAGATGCTTGTACGGTTCCCCATGCTTATGCTAGTGTAAGTTTTCTTTTTTACTTTCCATATAATCAACTTTGTAGAATTTTTAAAACTCAAAGGTTTCATTTAATTTTTAACCCAGGCCTATTATGCTTTGGTACAACGAGGAAAACTGGAACCTGGAGAGACTGTCCTAATCCACGGAGCTTGCAGTGCCATTGGTTTGGCTGCAGTTTCAGTTGCAACCAGCATGGGCTGCACTGTCTTCGCTAGCGTAGCAACTGACTTCCAAAAAGCTTATCTTAAGAAACAATTTTCTTCTGTAAGTTACTAAATCTAGTGTTTCTAACTATGTATATCATGAATGTCTATTATTTTCTATAGCTCAGCGATAGATATATCCTCTCCTCGGAAAACACAACCTTCGAACTGAAACTCCTCGGAGCAACGGGTGGTAATGGGGCTCATGTCATCCTAAACACAGTAACCGATTCTCTCTTCCACGCTACAGTCCGTTGTCTAGCTGCGTATGGTAGGCTTATCCAACTCGGCAAAGTGGATAAGTCTAAAAACAACACCATGGGTATGAGTGTCTTCCTGAAGAACACCTGTTTCATGGGAGTAGTCCCTGAAAGGTTATTCGACCAAAGAGATGAACTAAAAACCCAATTACGTGATTTGGTCCAGAAAGGAATCGATAAATACGTTATTCGTCCTTTGAATAGGAAAGTGGTCCAACATCAAGACTTCGCAGGTGTCTTGAACACTCTAACCACCCCGGGGAATATTGGCAAGGTCATCATTAAACTAACCGAGGACCTTATCCTTAGCCAGTTGAATATTGAGAAGAACAATCAGTTTATATGCGATACACGTAGTACTCAATTGATCTACAATGGACCCGCTGAACTATGGATCGATTTTGCTGAATGGTTGACCCATAGAGGAGGTAGGAAGATATTCATTGTGAGTGATTCGAACAACAGGGCTTTCAGCGCTGCTGTTCAGAGGAGACTGACGATTCTGCGGAGCAACTTCGGCGTGGAAATTAACGTGTTGCCCAATAAGATACAGACGAAGGATAACGCCGCGGAGCTTATTGCTCTGTTGTATCAGTCTGGGCCCATTCAGAGCGTCTGGGTCCTGCCCAATAAAGAGGTCGTGCGTCAGAGCGATATTAAACCGGTGCAATACTTGGAGCTGGCGTTGCGCACGGCAGCTCCGAAGGCTTTATTCGTGAATTGTCTTAGTTTGGTGGGTGGTGTTGCCGAAAGTCGTTGCGAAGCTGGATTCCCGACTTATAATATACTGTGGAATGAAGGTCTTATCATGGCGGACATACTCAGTGTGATGGATGATGTGTTATCTTATAAAGTTGGGAATATTTATTTGAAGAATGATCAAGTTAGTGATATTGATCATGATACTGTTCAAGCTCTCTACAAAAGTAAGCCTTCGATTGTAATTATTATTGTTATTATTATTTAAATGGATGAATGATGTTTCTTAGAATTATCCCTGATGTTGCCCAATAGCGCTGAGGAAATAAGTGATGATTATGTGGATTTGCCGGATAGTCCTCAGTTGATTCAACTTCCGTCTTCAGGTCCAAGGAAGATCCGAGAACTGCCGCCTTTGATAATTGTGCCTGGTTTTACAAAAACGCAGACTGTGAGGGACTTTGCTTTGGAGTTGTTGTATCCGGTCTTTTGCGCTCCAATGCCACAGAAAGCTATGTCCCTGAATCACATCGCTAAGACCTATGCGGAAGTATAACATCAAAGTACATATTTACACATTATAATAAAGTTGGAAACTTTTTTGTAGAAAATCCGAAATGTCTACAAACGAGGTCCTTACAACATCATCGGAATATCATGGGGAGGACCCTTGGCTATCGAAATAGCTAAGATTCTACAATCTTATGCAAATACCCAGGTTACTCTTTTGGATGCAGCCACGGATACAATTCAATCATCTTTAAGATGCATTGGAGAAGGTCCAACTGGGGAGATTGAGCTGTTGAATAGAATTTTAAAGATCAATGATACCAATGTAAGTATTTACTACTACTTAGTAATTACTCATCAATTAATATTTTACTGTGAACAGTTCTTGAAAGGATTGAAGGGCCTCTCTACATGGGAAGCACGACTTGATAGTGCTCTGAAGATGCTTAACACCAAAGATGTTACCAAACCAGGTCTTAAGCTCAGCTTGATCGGTGTAAAGCGCTACATAGACCAGCTATTAGAGCTAAAAGAATCCCCGAATAATAAATTGATTGGGAAAGGTTTCTTGATTCGACCCATAGGTAGTAGTAAATTTGACGACTGCGGGTTGAAGAAAGTGTTTGATACGACTCCCACTATTTATGTATCTGGTGGGGATCATTTGTCGTTGTTGCGTGCCGAGAAGACCATGGATTATATCAATGAAAATGTTACTGTGAAGTAATTTCAATTCCTGTATTTCTTGTAGTAAAACAATTATGACAAATAAATGGTGACTGGTTGGAATTATTTTTATATTTATTTTTTTAGGTTATTTTCTTTCAAGTCGAAGTTACTAATACTTTTCATTTTA
>JAODVP010172077.1:0-17986 GCA_025400035.1 Tetradonia laticeps
AGGTATCAAGGAATTTGAACAGTTTAGAGAACTCCTCATGAATCGTAGCCATGATGAGTTTTGATACATTGATGATAGAGAATCAATCTTGTTACTACGTGGAAATTTATCATCCATTATTCAGATAACATTTTTTCTGCATTTGAAGTCCAGTCAGTTATCTACGAAATTAGTGATTGTTGAAGCAAATTATCATTGAGTACGAAGTACGACAAACGAATATTTTGAGGTTATCCAGTAGGAGTTACTATGGCGACTCGTAAAATCTGGGAGATTCACTGTCGAGATTATCATAGCCGCAAGTTCCGGGACTTCCGTACAAAAAGGATGGTTCATCTTCATTGCTCATTCCAGCTTCCAATGGATCATCTCTAAACATAGGTGGGCTAACAGGCGAACGCCCTCTGAACCTGGGAGAAGGCGAAAATCGTTGTTCTCTAGGAGGTGAGTCCCAATCCAAAGTGAATGGGCCTCTGCCAGGGCTCCCACGCGGGCTTCCACGCGGGCTCCCACGTGGGCTCCTACATGGACTCCCACATGGACTCCCACATGGGCTCGCTTCTCCCATTTCAGGATTGACTTCATCGTAATAAACTTCTTCAGTTACTGTTGTTGTTCGGGTCATGGGCCCAGGTGACGGCCCGCTATCTTGAGCAGCCCCAGATTCATAATACCCAGGCTGGAAACTTGCCTGGTCCATTTCAAACTGCATACCGGCTTGTTCAGCTGCCCAGCCAGGACTCATCACTACCGAATCATCCAAACAATATCCCGACTGATCGAGGTCTCTAAAATCGTCTAAATCTAAGGGTTCGTACGCTCCCATAGGTGAGGGCAGATTCGGTAAAGGCGGACTGGGTGCTCTCCCAGAAGGCGGAGAATCCCATAGATCCCAATCTGGCTGTTGCAGTAAGCATGGGGTATGAGGAGAGTCATAGTCACTTTGTGCAGGACAGGTTGCTGGAGCCGGAGAGCTGTATAAGTCCCCAAATTCATCATGTTCGATGCCTGGTTCGTTGCCGACATCAATGATGTAGAAGAAATCTGGTCTTGGAGGTGATTGTAGGGAGTACAACTGTGGAGGAGACATTGGAGGTAGTTCCTCAGGTTCGTAGGTCACATCTTCTACAATTTCCTGGACGCGCTCGTATATCGGTCTTTCTTCGGGGATAAAGGGACGGTTGGCAGTATATTTTGGAGCTTCGTACTGATTTGGTGAAGTGATGTGGCCATATGGACCTCTTGGTGGTGATTGCGGCGCGGGCTCATACATTACATCCACAAATGGCATCTGATCAGAATCCCACAAACATTCATCCGTCTGTGCCTCGTTATCCTCGAAGAGTTGAGGTTGTTCAAAACTTAAATTATAATCATTGTTTGGTGGCAAATTCCACAGCGTGTTTGGAGAGTAGGCTTGACACGGCCGTTCCGGCACTTGCATCGGAGGTGACCGACCTCTCGGGGAGCGTGGGGAGAAGTGTGACGGGGGAGGTGGTGGAGGCGGTGGAATAAACGGCATTGCACTGGCCATTCCAGGCGAGCCCTGTGAGGAGTAACTGTCATCAAAGTTAACCATAGATGGAGGTGATGTTTGCTCCAAAGTTTCCACCGTGGTTGTTGTAGTACCATCAGGAGTTCGCCAAATTTTAGTAACTTGCTTCTTGTGCATTGGCCCTTTGCGTGGACTAGGCGTCCTTACAGGAGATCGAGGAGGAGGTGGAGCAGCAGGACTCTGTTCCGGGCTGTATGGATCTTGATAAAAGTCCGGAGATTGTTCTTCTGCCAGGGCACCAGGGTACCTCACTGGTACTAGCCATGGGAAATTCGGAGGTGGAGATTGCTGCACCTGTAGATGTTCAGGAGTGCTCCATCCAGGAAATGGCAGGGCCATTGGTTGCTGTAGACCGTCTCCACTGAAACTAGCATCCAGTAAATGATCTTGTTTTGGGGTATAGTCCACGTAGCCCTCTACTCCCATCAAATCCTCAGGAGGCGGGCATGGCGCAGGCGCTCCATATTGCTGGGGCGATTGCCTGTGTTGGCGTTTGCGAGGAGATTTCTTGCTATCCATGTTTTCAAAGCGTATTTTCTTCTTTAGCCGACTTCTACCATCGAATTGATTGTCGGCTGAGGGAGGAGCATGCACTTCAATTTGTTCAAATATAATATCTTCTACTTGGTTTCTCTCTCCTGGCATTTGACCGAATTCACCGCGTGAATATTTCTTACAAGGTTGAGCTGGTTGAGACCATTGAGAATTTGGAGCTTGTCCTGCAAGGCCGAATGAAAGATTATTCCTGCTGGACGCAGGTTTACTTTGCGGCCACGTCTGATTGATTCGACGATCTATATGACGAGCAGGTTGTGATGTTGGACTTTGTTGACAGGAGCCAGGAATTTCAGTTCCACGGCCTACTGGACTTTGGCATATATCCGCGTCGAATGGAAACGATTCATCCATTATACCTGATCCGTCCTGTCCAAAGTCAAGGGCATTATACTCAGGCATGAATTCATCGATGGGTTCATTAAAGTCGAACTGAGGTGCTTGACATGGAGCTGGCCGCCTAGGTGTTCGTTGCCGTAGAGGTGTCATGGGCGATGGATAATCATCAATTTGATCAATGTCTTGAAATCCACATGGGGGTGACCCTGCTTCAAGGTTGGGCGTTTGGGGACGAACACTTGGTGACGAGTATAATCTTCCTGGGGTTCTACAAGGAGGCGACGAAGCGTCTATCATATCCATATCTGCAAATCCGGCTGGTGGTGATCCTTCCATCAACAAATTTCCTGGAGATGCCATTTGACCCCATGGTGATCTTGGTCCACCACCACAAGGTCCTGCTTGTTGCATGCATGGAGCAGACCCTCCCCCATAGGGAGACATAGCATCAATCGCATCAATGTCGTCAAACCCCGCTGGCGGCGACCCGTCCAACAAAACCTGTTCTTGTATTTCTTCCACTGTAGTTTTTTTGATTCTCTTGGGTGTTTGTGGAGCCCCACATACTTCACTCTCTGCTTCGTAACAAGGAGGGGGCGGTTCGTCAACATTTAGTCTTCTTCGTGGCTTTCGAGGAGTGCGACGAGGCGTCCTAGGCTCAGCGGGTTCATCACATGGAGGTGGTAAAGCTTCCGTCACTCTATCTTCTTCTGTTGTTGTAGTTCGCTTTATTCTCCTGGGAGGTTTAGGAGCAGGACATGGCGGCTGCACATCTGCTTGACAGGGAGCTCTTCTTGGTGTCATTTGTCTTCTGCTAGGAGTCATTTGAGGAGTTCTGATATCATCCATGTCTGACGCACCGTCTATTATAACTTCTTCCGTTTCTTCAACTGTAGTCTTTTTAATTCTCTTGGGAATTTCTGGAGTAGGACACGTATCAATTTCGTCAATATCATCAAAACCTGGTGGAGGTGATACTTCATCGAGACAGGGAGTTGGTTGTCGTCTTGGTGTTGCTTGCCTTCTCCTAGGAGTCATTGGACCCGGGCCTTCACTCTGACCCGCAGAGCCGCAAGGTTGTGGTCCCTCTACACAGACCTCTTGGCATTCAACCGTACTTCTCTTTGTTCTCTTGGGAATTTCTGGAGTAGGGCATGTATCAATTTCATCAATATCATCGAAACCTGGAGGAGGTGATACTTGATCAAGACAAGGAGTTGCTTGCCTTCTTGGTGTTCCTTGCCTTCTGCTTGGAGTCATTGGACAGGGGGCATCAGCGCCAGGTGGCCCGTCCATGACCTCTTGGTGTTGAACTGTCGTTGTTTTAATTCGCCTTGCTCCTGGAGGTGTAGGACAGGTGTCAATATCATCCATATCTGCAAACCCCGGAGGAGGCGATGCTTCTTCAAGACATGTTGCTAGCTCGTTCCTTGCTTCAAGGAACCTCCTGTTTCGGGGAGACATACCATCAATATCATCAATGTCTGCGAAACCAGCCGGTGGTGATGCATCCATCAAATCTTGTCTATCACAAATTGAGGTCATGGATTGAAGATTGGGGGATCCCTGCCTTGACGATGCATACAGTCTGGAAGATGTAGTTGCATCAATCCTATCAATATCTCTCATTCCGACATCACCTTGTTCCCCAGAGCAGGGGCATGGGGATGATCTGGCTGCTTCATCTTGTGTTTGACACTGTACATCCACCTCTCTAACTATTTGAAGGACATGTTTCAACATGGCTTGTTGACGAGGGTTTTCCATTTCGTCGCCCATATGTTCTTGAACCTCATCTAAAACCTCTTGTGCTTCATAGGTAGTTGGTTTCTCGTCGGTGGATATGAACGATTTCTGAGTTCCAGCAATTGCTGTGGCAGACTTGCTTGGTGGGGTCTTCGGTCTTACAGCATCAGCTTGCCCTTGCTGCAAGCGTCTTCTGGCTGTAGATGGCAACATGTATGGTGCATCGTAATCCACTTCAACCTCTTTTGGAGGGGACGCAGCTGGTGAGTTAAGATAATAATATTCTGCTTCTTCCGATATAGTTTCTACATTCGGAGGTTGACTTTTACGTGGTAATATAACATTTTTTGCTCTTGCGCCGACTTTAATAGAAAATTGTCTAGGCCTATAAGGATGCCATTCATGGGCTTGAAGTTTGGCACCTAGAGGTTCTTCTTCATCCAATAAACTCGGTATATTCTCATCTTCATAGTCTTCATAAGACTGCATGTCAGGACCTGTCGGGGGAGTTTCAGGGGACATCATATCTGGGAACGTCTCACTCGAAAGGAATTCATCTGCAGACATTGGTCCTAGGTGACTAAGTTGCGGTGGAGTAACAGGCGAGAAGCCGGTTTGATCTTGCTGAATATGAAGATGCGGAGGTGTGACCCATTCCAAATTGAACTTCTTGGGGGATGGTGTTCGCAGGGATGGTGGTAGATTTGAACAAGGACTTTGTTCTTGAGGTGGAGATGGTGGAGGACAAATTTTTGGAGCTATCATGATATCATACATTGACTCAAATCTGGAGTCATCATCATCATCGTCGTCGTCGTCTTTAGGTGCACAAGGAGATGGCTCTTTCTTTTTTCGGGGAGAAGGAGATTTACCTGGCTTGCCTGGAGTTTGACCTTTAGTGGAGGTTCTACTTGGGGTTCGACTTGGCGTTCGACTTGGAGATCGACCAGGAGATCTTGCAGAAGTTGACAGAATTGACTTTGGTGGCGATGGTGTCTTACGCTCTGATAGTAATTCTATAATTCCAGGGTCGTCGCGTGGAGGACTTCTGCTTAACCTTCGGCGACCTTCAGCCCTCCCGATGCTTTCAGGCGACAATGATAAATTGTACAAATCTGGAATATCCTCGTCTTCCACTAATGGATACTCCTCGCCATATTTGTTATGTCTTGAAGGAGTGCTTGGTGAAGATGGAGTTGTAGCTGCTACTCCAGTAGTCGCTGGAATTGTATCTACATTCAATGCAAATTCTTGTTGTATGAGACGAATCTGTTCTTCCAAGTCTTTATTCATTGAATCATCTAAAAAATCGAGATCATCGAAGTCGGGTTCCTCAAAGAGGTCATCATCTCCGATATCTGCAGTATCAGGAAATAATTCTGCCATCGTTCGTTTACCGCCACGAGGTGTCGTCTCTAACAGAATATATACAAATATATATGAACAATTGAATGGGCAATAACAATGTAAAACGTACCAGGACAAACCGCGCCTGCACAAGGCGATCTTCCTGGGGTACCAGGAGTTCCTGCCGCACCTCTACCAAATGGAGAGTGGGTACTAGGAGACCGAGGAGTACGAGAAGTGCGTGGACTTCGAGGAGACGAAGTTGGTCCTCGCGGCGACATTGGACCGAGTGATCGCCTTGGTGATAAAGCCTCTATTCCTTGAGCTTGGCCTTGTGGTGATTTTCCTTTAGGGCTACCTTCCTTAACTTGTTCCTCCTGTTCCTCTAACAATTTGTTAGCTTCTTGAATGATATCCCTAGCTTCTTGATCATTGGAACTCATTTTGATATGTCGAACTGTTGGTAAAGGACTCTTTTTGCTTGAAGCATCTTCGCAAGACTTACTTAATTTGGAAGATTCTGGAGACCCGAAAGATTCATCAAAGTCCTCTGGAATACTGATATTCATTAAATCATCAATGGATTTGTGTCTTGAGCTTGGCGACTTTCTTGGTGACATTGGGGGTGAGGAGGAAAATCCAAAAGGGTCTTGGGGGCAAGGTCCGGCACCATCTTTCGGACAAAGCCCTTCAGACAAATCATCAAAATCCCAGCATGAGTCACTGGCTTCGGAACCTGTTGATCCAATGGAATCTGTCGAATCCGTCGAATCCACACTGTCTCCTGCATCGGTAACTTCAAGCAGGTTGGAACCCCAAGTTATAGGTTTGCGATCTGATGGACACACGTGCTGTGTAGATAGAGGAATGAATGGCTGAACTACTGGGGGCAACTTTTCTTTTGACGGCTTTATTGCATTTGTCTCCGCTTCCATTAATGGTCTGGATTTGTTAGATTTTAAAGAGTGACTAGATCCTCCAGATGCAATCTTTGCGCTATCTTCGAGCAATTCTTTACTTAGGACTCCTGCTTCAACATTGTCCCAGGTATGGATTGGTTCAGTGGACACAGCAAAGAATATATGTGACCCAAACTTAGGAATCTCTTGCGCAGAAGCATATTCTTGTAGGTTACCTGATACTTCCACTGAATATGGTGGATTATCTCCGGCACCATGTTGCATGCGTTTATCTTCATGCTCTGCTTGTAAGATATCATGAGCTACATCCAACAGCTGGAAAGACAATGAGTTAGTTTACTACATTAGCATAACTTGACATACCTTGGAGCCATCTGGAAAGTCTTTAAGCTCTTCTTCATCTGGAGGGTTTTGGAACGGCCCACTTAGTTTTCTTCGATGTAGGACGAAGAGCAATAGCTTAAGGTATCCAGTTCGTAGCTCTTCCGATGAAGAGTCGTCCCGTAACTTTTTCACCCATGCAGCGGCAATGGTTTTATCTGATTGTGAGCAAAGATTTACATTGACGATTATGTGCAGAGGTCATAACATTACCCTTGGAATCATCTAAATTAAAAATTAATGGCTTTGCAAATTTGAGGTAAAAATCCAAATTTTGGTTCTTGCTAGAGGGCGAGTCTGTGGATGGATTTTTCGCACTTTGTTGGGAACCCGAGGGCGATTTGCCATTTGCGTCTGTTTCGTTGTTTTGCTTCATTCTAGCAAATGTAAGAATATATCATACTAAATAAAATAAACCCGTTATAATGTATTTTTTATTGTGTATATTGCACTCAGTAAATTTCGTGTATATTACAAAATGACTTCAAAAAATAAACTGTCAATTTGTTATTCTGACACAGCTCGGTTACTATGGCTTCCTGCGCAATTTTTTCAACGAAGCTTCTAAGCGAGTCAAGTTTTCAAACCGTAGTATACTGCTCTCTCTTTGGAGAATAGTGGTGGACTCGTACTGGGTTCCTCTTGTCTCAGTATTCTCTTTTTCTTTGGTAAAACCTTCAACAATTTCCAGTGCTTCTGCCAGGCGACGGCGGACATCTTGAATGGTAGCATCCCTCTTCGACTGTTGCTTAGTTTTGCGATGATCTTTAGGTGAATCCCGAGTGCTCTTAGACTGAGTTTGAAGTGGTGTGAGGGAAGGAGTGGACTCCCGTTTTTGTACATCTGACTCAGCGGTATACCGGTGTGTCTCAGTATCTCCCGAGACGTTATGCAATTTTGAATTTAGTACGTACGAAGAACTACGCATCCTTTGATTGATATAATAAATCGACGTACGATCGCGATGTTGGAACATTTCTGACGGATGCTCCATAGTGCGGTATAGCGATGATTCTGCCCCCATTTGTAGTTTTCCGGGCGAGGGAGAGAGGAAGGGTGGAGGGTTCCTGTTGCGAACGGATGGGATGTGTGGTCTAGCATGCTTTACAGTCATTTCCTCTGGGGACATAACTCGTTTCGGAACGTACAGAACTGGGATCACGTAGTAGGGCATCAAACCATCTCCGGTACTTGGTCCTACTGCTTTATGTTCCAAACGAGGATGTTTTGGTAGGCGAAAAGTATCACCATGACCAACAGGGCTAGGCATGTACCGTGGAGCAAGCGGGATATGGTCTGTTCTGTTCATGGTATCCCTGATAGGTCGCTCTATTTTACCGCGATGGAATCTAGAAGAATTCATTGCATAACCGCCTTTATCCCAGGAAAGATACATGTAATTTAACAAGAACAAGATTTGTGAAACTGAAGTGTGATGATTTTTATGTCAAAACTTGATATAAAATATTTGATTCTGTCATACGGTTCAGTCAACCACGAATCAGAAACAAAATTGAGATATCTCTGTACAAACGTCAGATTATTTAACATGGAGGCAAATAAAATGGTTACCAATATGAAATAAAGCTCGCGTTGTGAGAGAATGGCGCTTGACAAAAGCTCTGAAGCCGTGGAATACCTTGAAAACACTACAATTTATCCAAGGCCATATGTGAATCGAGCAGTACCAGTTGAAACAAATTCAGGTGTGGTTCATCTTCCTTCGTACGTGATACCAGTACTTTGCCGAAGTCAGTATCATCAGTGTCAGCAATGCGCTCTGCAGACCTCCAACATTTATCTGCCAACGGAAAGCGAATATGAGGACATGGAGGTGGAAGCCGAATATTTCAACAATTTAGTTAACACGGAATACTATACCCCATATGAATCATCCAATCAAACAGTGTATTTGGACACTTGCTATTCTTCAAATGACTTCGAAGCGTCGCAACCAGATACGAGTCGGGGTACCTACTCCCTGAGATCCTTGTATCGTGCACCACGGGTTCTCAGCACGGGCACGGACCTCAGTTTGCAAGCCAACTACACCGACACGGTCTCTGAGTTCAACACAGCCCTCATGTCCTTGGACCCCAGCTGCAATCACATGTATAAGAAGAGTTTTCTGCACTCGGATAGAGGAGTTGTGGAGGATACGGAGGATGAGATGGTGTACGTCCAAGATGTTTGTGAGCAAGTGGAGATCGAAGAAGTGGAACCTTCATACCTTTTATTGGAAGACCAGGAAAAGAAGAAATCTTCACCAAAACCAATGGCGGAAAAATTGAATTCGGCTGACAAAAAGAAATACCCCCGTCATGGCCATGGTCGACTAATAACCATATTTTTTCAGTATATTTTCCATGGGCTTGCGGCGATCAACGCCTACTTCTATAACAACTTTTTACGATATATTTTGTTTATTTAAATTACCAGAGTACCTCGTGACAGTCTGTCAAATGAAATTCATTTCGGTAGAGTAAATCGCTACATGCACTCCTAAAATTGCTTCTGACTTTATTGAACTCTGTGCATTTATTGAAGGATGGTTGCCATATACGTATCAGTGACTACAATTGTCGTGATTGCTTGCTGTTGTTGCATATTGTACAGGTAAGTCTCATTTTTAACATGCGGTAATACGGATTCAATACAATCGAGCAATAGATGTAGATGAGATATCATTCAATGTCTTTACACCTCGTCCATTAGCTGTTGCAAGCTACGTTAAATCAAAATGAGTTCACGTCCACCCCCCGGGGGGTCTCGAGCCGCAGTGAAGCCCAGGGCCAGCGAAGCATCCAAAGCGCCTTCCACGGCTGCTCCAGGCAGAAGCAGGAGCAGTCTGGCTTCAAGGGCATCATCAAAAGTACCACCATGTAAAGGGCAACCACCAAAACTACCCGCGGCCAGTGCCAATCCTGCCAAAATAGATCTGAAGGCCTTCCCAGCATTCAGTCTGCCATTGCCACCTCCAACCTTAGCAGAACGTAGGTCATTCCTTGCTATTATTATTGACATGCTTGTGTTGCACTGCTTTTTCTTCATTTATACAGAGGCCCATGAAACAGCAAAAATTATGCGCCGCAATAAGCCAAAAGGTGAAGATCTGAAGAAGTTGCAGGAGATCGTGAAAACCGTGAAGGAAGAAGGTCTTACGAATGTGCACGAGTTTATAGGGTTAGTATCACCTTCAACTGCGGATAATGGGAAAATTCTTCGAGAGATAATTACTGACGAAATGGCGACTTTCCGAAGTGCGACTCGGAAAATGTACGAAACTATGACAGAGGATATCAGCGACGTTCTCATCAACGAACAGATGCAGCTTAAGGAATTCTCCGTTGAAAGACTTTCGCTATATGAAGATAAGATGCGGGATATAATGAACGAGATTCTGACAGCTATTCCCGACTTTAGTTTCGAGGAATTCTATGAAAACGAGAACTATTTGGAGCTAAAGCTTCCTTTGGCAGAGGTTTTTTCATTTAATTTCTTTATATATAGTATTTTATATAGATATGCTAGTATTTAATAACGTATTTAATAATTGTTTCCAACTAGACTAACAATGATGCAGAAGAGTTGGAAGCCATGTTACGGCAAGCCGCGTATCACAGATACTTATGGTTGAAATCAGAGGGAGACCGAATGAAAGAAGAAAATGCCAGGCTCCAGAAACGATTGAAAGAGTTGAGGAAGAAGCAGAAGGAAGATATGATGGCGATTTCTACAAAGGAACAGCAAGCTGAAGAGCAGAGGAAGGTCTTGGAGGCTGCGCAAGAGATCTTAGAGGATAAGTAAGTTTGCGAATTCCTTATATATCATTATATCATCATAAAATGTGTGTTACAGACTAGAGGAGCTGAATGAATCAATTGCTGAAAACCTCGTACAAACCGAAAAATCCAAGGCCTCGCCTATAAGTTTGAACGCCCTACCACACAAGCCCAACCTTACGGAGAAGCTACAAGCTCTTAAATCGAAGAAACCCAAGCCGCAGTGGGCCTCAAAGCAGGCGGCGGAGATGGAGGCATGTGCAGCTATGGAGGCTCTTAATGCAGAAATTAGCAAGATATCTATCAAAGCCAGCAAGTCTGGAAGCAAGTCAAAGATTAAGGCTAAGTCCAAGATCCCACCACGAAAGAAGCAGGCTACGCGAGAGACATCTCCGTTCCACTTCTCTCCCATAAAGACCCCACCTCGTGATGGGGCACCAGCAGGACAAGAAAAGTCACCCTTCCATTTCTCCCCTATAAAGACCCCACCTCGAGCAGCAGCACCAGCACAGGAAAGGTCTCCATTCCACTACTCTCCCATAAAGAGCCCACCGCGAGCTGCAGCTCCACCTAAAGAAAGATCACCCTTCCATTACTCGCCCATAAAGACTCCACCTCGTGCCGCACAAGCCGCTAGGGCAGCATCTCCTTTCCACTACTCTCCTCCGAAAACCCCTCCTATGGCACAGAGCACCATGAGAGAATCCGCTTGTGGTACCTGTCCAGCCGATAGAGATCCAGGTCCTGGTGATGATGTGGTTACAGTAAACATTAGCACAGCTCGTGCTGTTACGGAGAAACAGGACCAACAACCTCGAGGAAGAGCTAGAGGTCCAAGAGACACTTGGGGAGGATTTTACTGAGTTCACTAACCATAAATGCACTATGTTCGATAACTAAATTTGCTAAATTTGATCATCTCTATGACGCTAATAAATCTCATATTACAAACTGTTTGTGTACCCTTCATAGATCTATCTATCTATCCTTCGGGAGGACACACAACTGTCTGGCAGCACTTGGGCCACGTAGGAATGGGCCCATTGTACTAAATCCCTTGCAGGAGGAGTGCTGCGACCACGCCCGGCCAAGAATTTTTCAATTCAAAGACCGAGGACCGTACTTTCCCCCCTGACAACCGCAGTAACGCATTGTCTATCACCAGCAAGGCAGCTGTGATTTGGCGCTGCTGACCAATGCGCCACCGAGGCTACGCCCTTCATAGATAAATGTCAACATTTCGGTTCTCTGCAAAATTACAGATTTTCAGGATGGCACAAATCGTGGATCTCAACTACGACTTCAATTTCAATCTTTTTCTGGCGAAACCTTTGATCACCAATCTGGAGACCAGAGGGTCGTGCGCTGGATGCGTAAATTGGTCTAGGTTAGGAAAACTGTCGATGAAATGAGGTTAAGGAATGATTTCATTGCTGAATGTCCAGAACAAGCAACTCAGATGTTCAATAACTGAATTTACTAAATTTGATCTCTATGACGACGCTAATAAATCTCAGATTCCAAACTGTCAGTGTACCCTTCAGAGATAAATCTAAGCATTTCGGTTCTCCGCAAAATTACAGATTTTCAAGATGGAACAAATCGTGGACCTCAACTACGACTTCAACTTCAATCTTTTCCTGGCGAAACGCTTGATCACCAATCTGGAGACGAACGCGGAACGGCAGAGGGTCGTGCGCTGGATGCGTAAATTGGTCTCGGCTAGGAAGACCGTCGATGAAATGAGGTTAAGGAATGACTTCATGTATTACCTGGTCCTGAATGTCCAGAACAAGCAACTCAGACCGCCGTTCCATGATAACCCACCAACTGGACTCCTACCTGCCATTGCCCATCTCTTGGTAAGCCTCCAACCTCTTACTCTAGATAGATAGGTAAGATACAGACCTTGTTGTGTTTAGCCTGGGACCCCAGCCCAAAACCTGGAGACAGCTGGTGCCTGGATCGAAAAGGAAACCGTGAAGAAACCGATGCTGTATCAGAACTCCCCAGACGGTGGGGAATTCCTAGCATCACAGCCAGTCCCAAGATGCGGGGCATTCTGCTACCTAGCAGTCGTTAGCCGTTCTCCGTCTAACAAATAACGAGCACACGATTCACACAAATTCATCCCCATTACCTTTTGACACAACGAACATTCAATAGACTTTAAGAAATATCGGAACAATGAAATAAAGACGCCAAAGTTTAATCAAAATCAATACAAATGTTACTGAGTTTCATTTTGGAATGATGAGAGGATGTAGTAGAGTAGTGGGATCTTCTTTGTTTTACGATCATCTAATACACCCAACTTGACGACGAGTTGGTCACGTCGGACTGCTTCACTGTCTCCGGATTCTACATCAATATACAAACATATAAATATAAGGAGGATACAAGCTTACCATGACCTTACCAACGCCGAGGACTTGTTCAGCGTAGATGTACCCATTCCAGGCTAGGTATTCGCGGATAAGATCATTCAGAAGCTTGGTCTCTGGAGGCATTGTAGGGGGCACTCGATTCTCCCCGCTTTTGTTCACAATGTTCATCACAGACGCTCGTAATTCTGCTTTGAAGTGGCCCATCATTCCATGTTCCACGAGGGACCTACGTACAGCTAAGTATTTGCTATAATTTGCTACAATTTACTACAAAATCCTAGTACTGCGTGCAATTTCATTGAATTTTGAGGTTAACAATGCTGAATAGACAATAGTGACACTAAAGTAACCTACCATCTAGTAGATCCCGTTCAGTTTGCTTCGCCATTTTAATAAAGAGAAGATTTGAAGGCCTGGTCGATGTCTTTCTGGAATATAGCTGCAAAAACACACGCTACAGACAGATGGTTTGCGAAGACTGCTCGGACTGAAACCTAAACAGTCACATGTGGGTTGCTAGGAGACCTACCATGTCAACACAGTGATCAGTGACTTCGTGATCATAATTATCGTGCCCTTCCCTTTCCCAGAGCTGTAGCCCAGTGTTAGTGACAACATCATCTGTATATACCGAACTAATGGGACCCATGGCAGGTGCAAGTTAACATAGTGTATATAATGGCTCCTATTACAAACCGGGTTACCAACTGTCATGCCTCCGTCCACTGTGGGCCTCGCGCGGCGCCGAGAGGGGAAGGAAGGTAATAAACACTGTTTATAGGAGCTTTAATTGCAAGCACAAATATGTGCGTTTTGGCACCATTTGATGTTGCATAATCGTATTGTGCACGCGGAGTGCCGCGTCCCTTTGATCTCGTTAACCGCCATGCGAATCTAGTCTTTTTGATTTGATATTCAAAAAAGCGATCGCGCCCGCCCGCCGCGTGTAAAAAAAGATCAAAGGCCTGCGTGCGGCGCGGCGGGCGGCGCAGCGGCGAACCTCAAGCGGCGAGCAAAGCACGCGGAAAATTGGCTCAAAGGGGGATGACGGCGTGCCGTCTCGGAATCAAACAAGCTCAACTCTATTATTACGAATCGCTTTGCGGCCGTGCTATGGTTAAACAGATGCGCGCGCTGAGGGCACCGAGTGTTAATTCGATTAGATTTTCGTGTCTGACGTGTGAAGACTAGGGCTGGGAGTAGCTAGAACTGCGGGGTCGTGGGGATAATCGATAAAAACTCAATTAAGGGGTGGTGCCAGTTTTTCCATACGTACTAGCTAAATATACCTGCGGGGAAGAGAAAATAAAACGTGGAAGTCAGGATTCTATGAGCTGAGAGATGAGTGCAGACATCGAAATTCCTGTCACTACAAATTTAGGTTAGGTCACTTTTTTTGGTCTTAAAATTGACCGAGTTTGGGGCCTGTTGTGAGGGTTGCAACCCCAAAGCTCAACCTTACCCGCGTATATCTTCCAAAATTGAAGAACGCAATCGGAAACATCTTCCCAATAAATTTTTAACGGTCTTTTGTTGCGATAATATTCGATTGAGCCATTTTGCTAGCTGCTCGAATGATTTCCATCCCAAAACTTAGCAATAATATTATATTGAATTGTTTTTGTTGGTATTTAAGCGTAATGATTTACGTTGCGATTACCTAACCTATATAATGTGACTATTTTTATGACAGCATAGCTCAATCGAGAGTGTAGTTGTTTATACCCTTTTTATATCTCGATTGAGCCCATTTAAATACATATCTGTACCAAATTTAAGTTTTGAGTAACAAGACGATTGATGACTTTTAGTCTTTTGCTCTTTGTGTGAACCTTACCCGCGCTTAAATGTGGTTTGCGTTACGCGTTCAAACTTTAACTAACTCTGCAAAAAAGTACAATAAAAATTTGTGAAATCGAAGGGATATTTTAACCTAACCTTGCCTAACTTAACCTATTTTTGTTCAATCCAACCTAACCTTCCCTAACCTTACCTTACTTTGCCTAACCTTACCTAATCTTATAATCTTACGAGAATGTGATTGTAGCTTTTGTACACCTCGATTGAGCCATCGATATACACCGGTACAAAAACTTGGCTTAATTGAGATGTAGACCATTACCAAACTTAATTTTGGAGTAACAACACGATTGGTGACTTTTAGACTTTTGTTGTTGTCTGAACCTTACCCGCGCTTGCATGTGTTTTGCATTACACTTCTGCGTGTTCCAACTTCAACGAACTCTGCAGAAACGAACAAAATTTTTGAAATCGAAGAGATATCCTTACCTAACATCGCCTAATCTTACCTAATCTTACCCTTCAACTAACTCTGTAGAAAAAAAACAAAAACTTGCGAAATTGAAGGGATATCCTAACTCAACCTAACCTAACATCACCTAACTTTACCTAACCTAGCAATAGTCTATATATAAGTATAAAAACATAGCTCAATTGAGATGCAAACCATCACCAAATTAAATTTTCGAGTGACGATTTTAGGTAACTTTCGATGGAACACACACACACACCCACCAACAAAAAAGCAGCAGCCCCTTTCAAAAAGTTAGCCTCGCATTGTCTGCACAAAAAACACAGAAACTTGTGAAATCGAAGGGGTATCCGAAACACGAGACACCAGGGAGACTTGAGACCGTGGGTGTCCCTGTGTCCCTCAGACAAGTGGCAATAGCTTGCGCCGAACGCACAAAAGCTCGCCGCCCGCCACAGCGCGCTTTGAAGTGACCGAGCCGCCCGCACGAGACTCGACGCTGCTGCAGCCGGCGCGACTGCCCGACTCGCTCCGATCGCCACACAGCGCCGGCCGCCGATAAATCCACCGCGCTCGCAGTCAGTCGGCTCGACGCGCCGTCGACGGTGGCACCGCTACAGTCGCGCGTTCCCCATTCCTCCGCACGACCAGCGTTTATTTCCGATCGACGCGAATTGAGCTTTGTTTAGTCACGCGAGTGAGTGCGCGAGTGCGATGTGAAAATAATGCCAGCCGTTGGGGGCCAATGTGGATATATCATCGCTGCGAGCGCCGTGTCCGCCGCCCGCTCCGCCAGCGCCGGATAATCGTCGATCAGATGTAGCAGAGGTGAGCGCTGCTTTGGTTTTCAGGTGCCGCACGCGTTATGCCCGCAATTGTGCGCAGTCACAGTGACATAAATACGCGCACGCGGCGTTCAAAAGTTTCATTCAATTTGCTGCGCGTGTATTTTGGTTAGGCCGGTGCATGCACGCCGCGCAGACACAGCCGAGATCAAAGGAAAAGTAACGCCGGGCTCGGTCGGTGTGCGTGCGCGAGAGCACGCCGCGAGGCGGCATGGAGGATTGGAATGTTTTCGAATCGTCGCCCGTGGAGTGCTCTTTCTTCGACCTTGCTCCGTCCACGAAATCACGCATCTGGCTGTCTGTCCCTTGGAAGAGGGACCTCACCTCCATGTCTTCCACTATTTACCGCTTGTTGTCGTCGTCTATCGGCTCATAACCTCTCACAGCGTGCATGAACTCATATTTTTACTATGACTTCAATGCCTACCTACATTTCTGGCAATTACGGCTCGGGGGACTACCCACTCTATTTCGGTATATTTTGGGGCGTCGGAATTCACCGAGCATAAGGGATCTGTCCTTAGCTAGCGTAGGGAAAAGGCCGTTGCCGAGGATTTCCAAGAATCGGCTCTGTTCAGACGCCGCTCGGCGTGCATTCTGCTTCGTGGTATGCAGCATACGCCATACCCTCGAGAGTCTCGTTGTTGGTGCGCTTTGCTTTTAATAGTTTCTATCATCCATGCATTGAATCAGGCCCTATTCACCAGTCCTTTAAGAAGTAGGTTAGGTATAGCTAGCTATATGATCTTGTTCTTAGAATTGAAGATTAGTGTGCCTTCAGTGGGGCCTGGTTACCAGTTCCATGTCATGATATTTATATAAATATCATACAATTGTATGTATGTATCTCTACTACCGACAAAATATGAGAGGATGATCAGGGCAGTTTTCTGATAGATTGATGTCAGCAATGTACGTCCCGGATCAACCTCTGAAAGTGTTGGTTTCATCATTGCATGATTCTCTTCAGTGCAATTCTATACATTAATAAAATGTCCGCATTTTCATTATATCAAAATAGCTAGGGAACATCCCTGATCAACCTTGAAAGTTTTCTTATTCCAAAATATTAAACGAAATTGGTATAACAACAAACTGCAATAACTTCCTTATATCAAAATACATTCTCAGATATCATCCCTGATCAATTAAAAAAATCCGTTACACAAAGTAAAAAAGGGGTCTCGCCGTTTTGACAAGAACAAATAAGAAAAATTAAATGCCACGTTTCTGGAAATCAGGGAATAGCCTGGGGTAAATTTTGATCAGGGAAATCATGGATGTTGGGGAAAAAATGTCAAGTACATAATTAGTAGATTTGACAATTAATTGAAGAATATTTTCTTAGACAACGTCCCTGATCAACCTCTGAAACTTTGCCCGTAGAGGACTGGTTGTTGTATAATTCCCTCTTAATACCTAGAAAAAATATTGTACTGAGAGGACATTCAGTACAATTTTTTTTTTTTTCAATTTTTTGAGGAGATCATTTTCTTGGTACATATTTAGAGTAGAATTGCAGTACCGACAAAGTTTCAGAGGTTGATCAGGGATGTTGTCTAGGTATTTTGATATAAGAAACATATGTCTATAGATAACAGTACAAACTCATCATGTTTTTGATCCGTACCGACACCACCCTGGATAGCGAAGAAACTCTGTCGGCGGATCATGTTTCAACACTTTGTTTCTTTATCAGTAACTTCTAAATTCCAAATTTCGTTCAGCGTGCAACGGTCCACTCGCCCCGATATAAACTAATAATAAAATTGAATTAAATCTTATCAAGGGAAGTGATAACATCATTAAAATCTCTTGAGGGGGCGTCCGGGGACCTCAAACTACATTGGTCATTCA
>JAODVP010172298.1:0-17976 GCA_025400035.1 Tetradonia laticeps
TATCGGAATCCGATATCGTTAACCCGACTATCGGGTTGATGTATTCTTAGCCTAAAGGTTCCTTACTCATGTCCGATATTTGTTAATTATATTGTATTCGTTTATTACGTTTGCTAATAGTTTCTTCACATCCACACCCCTAGTGTGACAGAGACAGTGAAATAATATTCCATAATAGTAGAAAATTACTTTTCAGAATCTTAAATTCAGTTGTTACAGAGTTACAAATGTACCAGACGCGGTTCCAATGGAGACGCGACAGTGTATAAATCAGCAATACAATAGAAAATTAAAATACATAGCATCAATAAAATAATTGTAGCAGGAAGCACTCATTATTTACAAATTAGTTTGTTAAATGCACATGACCTGCGCATGAATTTTCAACATGTAGCAACTAACAATATGTTTCAATAAGTCAAACAATGTGGAGCGTCAAGTTGGGTTGCCTATAGTACACTAACGACACAAATATCATTCCTACCTTAATAATAACTTCGTAAATTGTAATTGTACATCGCTACAAAATGAAAAATCGTGCACAGTGGTATTGACTGTTTGCAAGGAAGTGTCTTGCAGTACAATAATATTAATACTCATACTCGTAATATAATAATATAGTTCGGTCTTAATAGATTCGTTACCGTTATTTTTGGTGTAAACCCGCGGCTTGTTGGCCGAATCGCCGGAATTCTATATACAATGTAACATATAAAAATGTAGAAAGTGTTTTACAAAATTAATGGATGGTTAAAATAATAAAATAGAAGCTGGTAAAAAATAACAGTGATGTCCTCGAGAACGTAACGAACATGCCCCTGGTTGGAAAAGATGGCGCTAACTGAAGTTGGTAAAGAGTAGTAACTTCAACACTTTTTTCTTTTACTTAGTTACTGAATCTAAGGCGCGGTAGAAAATAGTGAGAACACAATGTTGCTCGTAAGATAGGAGGCGATACATCGCCGTCTATATGGATCAATCTCGCCGGATAAACGTTCTTCCCCTGCAACCCACAACACATGTAATTAGAATATGTAACTCAAATGTCACTTGTGTTAGTATAATTTTCATGAATACATACGAAGGCAATCCAGAAAGTATCTTCACAGATCTATTTTTAAAAATGTGCTTACAATTACATAAAAATTGTGATTGATAATAAGTAGACACACATTTCCACTATTTTTTAACGTTTTTTTTTTACCAAAATTGACCCGCTTATCAGAACGTGGGGATCAATTTTTGTGCTGTGCTCTGATCTCAAGAGCAACTTACATACTGGTCCCATCCACGGTGCTAGTGGTGGCACACGGCGACGTTTTGGTAATATAAAAACTCGTCTCACGTCCTGATAAGTGAATCGATTTTGGTGGATGTGGAAGATCTCTACATATTATCTAAACTATACTGTCGTCGTAAGACCAAAGGTCGTATCTACAAAATGATTCAGTCATATGGATGTGACAAATTTAGGAAGTGAATTGAAACCGATCTACTGTAAAAATACGACTTTTTATTTCACATGCGTGACGATAATCTTTTTATGCGTGTATCTACATAAACAACAAAAATTCGGCATTTCTACCGATCTTTGGTATTAGGACAAAAGTATGTCTATTAAATTGTAAGAACATTAAAATATCTTCGAAAATAGTTTCAGATTTGCCCACGTACTATTAAGCTAATTATAAGAACGCATTATTAACTTGTGTCATAGAAGTATCCGTTTCATTCTTTCAAGGTCCAACAAATATTTCCACGATGGGGAAGGCAAGGCAGGAAGTTTTGGTTTCTATTAATTTATAGTACAGATTATGCCGTCCAAGAATATGTAACCTCAAGGTCATAGTCAGGGGAAAGTGAAATAGGGCTAAGCCAGTACAGTTGCGCCACATAATAGTGGCGACCTGCGCATTTTCTGATGGACTGTAATGAAACACTTAAGTGGCACTACCCAACATTCTCCTATTGGATTACAGTAGAACCCCGTTTAACCTAAACCCGGGTTAACCGAAACGGTTGTGACATAAATGCTTCTCAGTTTTTTTAGCTTTTAGTAATTTAATCTTACACAGCCGTTTGTATAGTTATCAATTTAAAATAGCTAACATTAATTTGTTAAACTTTGGAGATTCTTATAAAATGGTTAGTCTCGTATACGTAATTAAGCAAAAAAAAAAAACATCCCAAACTCCAAAACCATAATTGAAAAAGGTGATTTCCGAAACAACTCTGTCCCCATTAATTCGGTTACACGGGGTTCCACTGTATTTATTTTATTATTATATCCACATTGTCAAAATACTGCATTTCTGTTGGGTACTACTTGGAATGATATCCCAAATAGATTATACCGGTATTTGAATACAGTAAAGCTCTGGCTATCCGAACGCCGATGAACCGGAATGCCAATTATCCAGATCACTTTCAAAGACTGCTTTAAGCGACGAAAACATGGAATTTCGGGAGAGCATTGGGCACTACTAGGTATTTTATATGGTGTTTCGGATTTTTGATTATCCGGACGGGCTCCGGTTCCAATTAGTCTGGATAACTGGAGCTGTACTGTATATTATTACCCTTCGCGCTATCCCAAAGCATTCAATTTTCTTATGGGTGAATATTACCTGATGATGCGGGCAGTATTGTGTGGAGCGACTGTACATACCTCACCTTCTTTACAAAATTGGTCCTAATTACAGTCCAGTTCTGTTTGCCTACCGTTAGTTACCTTACTTTCAAACTATACAGCTCGCAAATGGTTTCCCCTACTACATATTGCACATGTTTAGAGTCGCGCTTTGAAGTTCGCCATTACTTTACGAGTCATGTCAATCACAATGGCCTCAACATATCGTGTTATCAGTTCTTTTAAGTATTGTAAAGGTCGAGGACGTCGTTTGTATTCCTTGGATATCACAGCGTATTACGTCAGGTGAACCTGGTGGCCAGCCCATATCACCACGACATCAGGTATCCAGGAAAGATTTCCTTTATCAATTTCATATCAAAGGTATACCAACATCGTCCTCATACCTTACAAGCTCCAAAAGAAGTGATAATTTAAGCCAGTCCAACTGAAATGACTGGATAGCATCAAAACACAACTCCGTTAACATCCTATATTAGAGCACAACATTCCAGAAATGTGTTATTTAAAAAGTAAAGTAAGTAATATTTACATATCCACAAACGACATAATCTGTACTATTAGTTAGCAAAAACCAAACCTTCCTATCTTGTTTCATTTAGTTTTTCTAAACTTTCTTAATTTTAGGATCAGAGTTCCCTGAGTTTTCGCTGCTTTCCAGACCAGTTTTTTCGTGCACCTTTCATAAAAATGGTAATAACATATAACTAGTTTTTCTGGTCCATCAGAGGAACCGCCCTAAATTGCAATCTCTGTAGAAATGGCCTGCTTCAAATCAATAATTGAGTGGGGCCTATTTACATGAACCCGCAATTTCAAGAAGCCTGACACACAAGTCGTAGACTGATTGGTCAGACTAACGCGGTTTCAAAGACAGCAGCAAGACGTGGAATAATGGGTCCTTGGAAACGACGAATACGGGTGACGGTATACCCTCAGTCCGCCTCCCAGTTTGGCGCATCACAAAGGATAATCAGTATTTCAAGGCATTATTTACAAAAATGAATAAAACGCTATTAAACTGCACAAGATTACCTATTGAATCTAAGAAAAGTCAAAAATTCGGTTAATTTTAACATAAAGCCGTTCCTCCGCCGGACATGTTTTAAAAAATGTTTGCCGATCGTTTTTTGTAAATAAAAAAATGTTACTACAGGGCAAATTTCTCCTGACGTCCAAAAATGACGTTTTTCCATTATTTTCCCGACAATCCACTATTTATAGAAATATGGCAACCCTAGAATTAGTTCTACTGAAGCTTCAGACCAACGCTTCAATGCATGACACTTGTTAACATATTATAATTTTCAAAACATAGCTATAATATGGGATAGACCAGGATGAGAAGGTTTCCTGTCCATATATAATGCACTTATTACGATACAACTTGAATCTTCCATGTAATTTAAGGTCCCGTAATGTCGTGTCAGGTGAATTCAGCAATGTTATCACTTCGTATCATGAGATAAGTCTGTGTACAATCTTCAATTGAACGTTGGTGCAAGACTGATGACTTCATTATCGCGTGGCAGTGAGTCATAATAAAAATATCAACATCTTGATTTCTCCTTTACTGCTTAGTGAATAATAGATGGTTCAAAACGATTTTTTGAAAAATGTTTATAGGTTTTGTTGAATAGTAAAATGCTGCAATTTTGTATATGATGAACAGATATAGGTAATGGGAATAGTTATTTAAAAAATAGCATTCTCAGGTTTAAAACAATCGGCTGATAATTTTTTTCAAAACGCGGCCATGCGCACCCCTCTTCAAGCTACGTGCACACTGATAGAAATATTAGTATACTCACGTTATAGTTTTCTTATCAGTAGATTTGTTCTCCGGTCTCGCACGATTCAGCACCTTCAGAAACTCGGACGTCTTAGCCCGCATACGGCTGTGAATATACGCCTTCGAGCACTTGATGTGGTAATGCAAGTAATGGCGGAACATGTGGATCAGATTGATGGTATTATCACGAGTGTTGCGTGCCGTGTGTCGTGGGAAGAGCACAAACGTTACGTAGCCTACGTTGTTATCCACCACTGCATCGGTGTTGGCCAGTTCTCGCGGGGGTTCCCGGTGACTAAACAGAACAGGTGGAGCTGTGTGCGACGCACGTAGACCTTCTTTCAATTCTTGCATAAACACCTTGCCGATGATTACATCGTCTTCGTCTCGAAACCGCGTGGAGAACACTACCGTCACACGATCCGACTTTGCTTCCACGTATCTATCAAGAAACAAATACTCTAAAATGTTTTTGTGTTTGGCACTCATCAATTCTTAATTGAAAACAATAATGTTTACTCACAATGTCTCATCACAACGATAGTGAATGACTGCTCGTTTCTGACCATCATCACCAGCCTCTTGAAAATCAAAATACTTCTCGAATACTGATGCGAAACAGTTCCGCTTCAGTAATCCAATCTTGCGAACCATCTCCTGCCAATTGTCCCCAACATTTTCAAGATCAACAAGCAGCGTTACGTTGTACCCATCTTCTGGTGTCGTCAGCAGTTGTCCATACTCGCGTTTCAGCAGCTCGTCAGCGCCGTGCTCTTGCAACTCCTTGTAGAACTTCAAGCTAATACTGATCTGCACACAGAAAGTGAGGTTAAGGCCGTAACCGACCAGCCCTGGTTCGCACTCACCCTAATCTTGGTCTTGTCGTTGTTCAAGTTGGAGATGCGATACAATACCCCGTCAAAATCAGCGACCGTAACATCAATCGAGTCATTTTTCACACTGCAACCAACACATTTGTATATAATGAATGGAAATTAAAGAAGCGCGCACACTACAACGCGGTGTCGATCGATCATTCTGTCCGTACTTTAGTGACACATAGTATGTTGCAGGTCGTAATATTTCTAAATTGTGAAAAGCGGAAATATCCGATTGGTATTTTCTATAGTTTCGTCGAAACAAAACACGCCCAAACTCCAAATACTGATAACAGCGCGTTTTTGAGGCAATAGAAATTTGTCGCGTCAAAGTCGGATATGGCACTCACCCGGCAAGCGAATTCTTTATCTTCACGGTGAGCGTCTCCTCCACAACGCGATTGTTGATCTCCAGCAGGATCATCTCAAGAAGGTGGACCCCAACAAGTCTTCCGTTGAGTTATCAAACACGACGAACAGCGAGCACCACTCCAGCCAAGAGCTTACTCAGCGCGGCGCGGTAGCTGCTGGCCGTCGCCCGAGAACACACGGACCGCACTCGGAGATTTGCGCACCTTGTGAGCCTATCGCGCGCATGCGTAGTACATGCACAATTCAGTCAATGGTAACAATCTTATCAAAATCAAATTCACACACTTCACACCCTTCACACTCTAATTTATCGCATGCGAGTTCAAAGTTAAATATTAATTTATAGTCGCTTTTACATAAGTGAACACAAGAAGTGATATATTTCTCAAAAAATTTTGGCCACAACCCCGTATATCTCGTATATGTTTTGTACTTATGACAGGCGCGGTTAACGCCTGATGAGATAAAATGATTCTTATCTGGAATTTATTTGAAATTCAATAATGAATAATTGCAAATAAGTAACGTGAAATTATCAAATCAATTGTTAAAAAGACAGTAAAGACTCGATTGGTGAAAATGACGCAGTGAGCGGCAACGTCGCCGATGTTTATATGCAACCAGCCGCATACTGCAGCAAATAAAGTGGCGCGACTGGCGTTGAACGGCGTTGCACGTACGAGCGATTGCAGTGGTGTCGGAGGCAGTGCGTTGGTGGTGTGTTGGCCCGTGTGGTAACCTTTCATTCCGCGTCGCGCAGACCAGCGCAGAGAGGAGCGTCGAGCACCAAATCGCCGAGCCGAGCACGTAACGCAGCGCCAGCCGCCACCGTTGGGCCGCCGTCCGCGCGATGTGTCGCTCATGATAATGACCCGAGCTTGGTGCGCGGAATCCGGCGGTTGAGCATACGCGGCACAAGTGGGCACAAGCCTCAACGAGCGCGTCGCCCGTACGTTCGTGGTGTCGTCCCCGGTTGGTCGGTGGTCCGTCGTCGGTCGGTCGGGTGTGCACGCGCGCGCCTGTGTGTGCGTGGCCCTTTTTCGTGTGCGACCTGGTGCCGTTGCAAGACGGAAAAACAATCAAGCTGGCGACGAACAACAGCGACAGCAAATCGAACATGGCCTCGTCGGCTAAGATCCTGCAGACGAACTCGGCGTGGTTCCAGAAAAAGATCAACCTGCGACCGCAGCATCGGGGCGTGCATCTGGTGACCGAGGAGATCCTCCGGCAGATCCCCGAACTGACGCAGTTCGCCATGGGGCTGTGTCATGTCCAAAGTGAGCACTACGGCCGACTCGGGGGCGGCGGCGCTTCCCGGCGGGTGGTGCGCCGTCTCGTGCTGCCTCGCGCACCACCCTGTATGCGCGTGACGTGCCGCCGTCCGCCGCACGCACACGCCGCCGCGGCGATTATCAACCACCGCCGACCACCTACACCTACTTAGCCTACTACCCTAAATACGTTTTGACGCACGCCGGACGCGCGGCTGACTGCCCCGGCTGCTTGCGGGACAGCGCTGCCGCCGGTCGCGCCACATAATTATCCACAAATACAAACAATGCGCCCTCCTGCGAATTATCACTGCCACCAGGCCACAGGCCTACAAAACATCACAAACATTTTGATTAGAAAATCAATAGGCTGCTAATAGTCATATTAATGCCATGTGCTTCTGCTGTTTTAGTCCTCCACACTTCTGCTAGTTTGGCACTCAATGAGAGCTGGGATCCAGACGTGCGGGATGACATGGAGATGATGCTGAACAAGATTGTACCAGAAGGCTTGGCCTACCGACATTCCTGTGAAGGACCTGATGACATGGTTCGTATTATCTTATCACATTCCTGTCATTGTTTTTGGGTTCTCTATCATAGAACACTAACAATACTTATTCTTTTTGACCTTGCGCGGTGACCTCTATCGGTAATACATAACCTAGTCTTTCCTAATTCAAATGTTAGTTGTCTATGTCAAACAATGCATATGATTATGAATAAGTGTGGCCACAATCACTTCAGTACTGTAAGTTTGAAGGTTATGTAATATATTTCAAGATTTACGAGGAAACGTGAGCTTTATGCTGACCTAACCTATATGCCCGTTTCACTTTTAATTAGAACTTACGGTAGTACTAGCGTGAGGAGTGGATTTATATGAATATTTATAAATATTTACTTGTTCAAAAGCAAATATTTCTCACATTTTACAAGTGAACTGTTCTTAGGTTATAAGATCTATTCGTTTGTGTAACAGATTATTCCCATTCCTGAGAAATTGTCGTCATCTGTGTCGACTTGCTCGTCACAGTTTCTGACCAGACAAACGAACAAGTGTGTGTTCGTTAATGTAATATTTTCTTACGCATTTTCTGTACGTTCGATTTGCAAAACTTGTCAATATCATCTTGTGTTTCCTTCACATGTTAATTGTTATTGTACAGCTGCATCAGCTGTTGGAATCAACCAATCACGTTACAACTTATGTTGGCTACCAGTAAAAATTGAATGAAAAATTGCTGGAAAGTCTGCGCTAGTACTACCTTCATGGTATAAACTTCTTTGAAAGGTGTCTTGAAGTTATAATGAAACATATAATTAATGATATTATGCTCCAATATTAATTAAGTTCAAATTATCAATTAAAAGTAAATGCGATAGTTGTCGCCATTACATCAAGTGTGCTTAAATTCTTAATGACATGATTGCTAGTCGGTGATGGTTTAATTGGTAGCGCCCTGAGGCGCAAACTCAGGAATCTGATTTCGCGTCCCAGTTACCACTTGTTGTTTCACAGATAATTTGAACTTAATTAATATTGGAGAAAGAAGAATCATTAATTATGTTTCTAGCATTTTTGTGATAATATGTGTTTAGCAGGGTTGCCACATTTCTATAAATCACGGAATAGTGAGGAAGCATATTTTGTTTGTGACCAAAGAACAGCAACAATTCTTTTGAACGAAAAAAACGTGTTTACTTTACATGGTAAACACGTTTTTTTTTCTTGATTTCTTGAAAATACTTTAACAAAAAAAAGGCCGGAGAAAATTAGAAAAATGCTCTAGAGGGGAAGGAAATTTTTTCCAGCAAGAAAGTGGCAACCCTGTTTAGTATAAGATATAAAATAAGTTGGATGATAAACTAATTCATGTTCGATTTTAGCCCGCACACGTAAAAGCCTGCTTTCTGGGCTCGTCGCTGACAATCCCAATCACAGAAGGCAAGCTGAACCTGGGCACCTGGCAAGGAGTGTGGTTGTGCGAGCACCGTGACCACGCCGGCTCGCGGAAGCTGCTCATCACGCTGAACGGCTGCCTGCGCGACTCCTCGTGCACGCCTTTATCGCCCGTCAGCCCGATGGCCAGTACGAGCAGTTAGGGAAGGAACTCGGGGCATTCCCTGTCCAAGCACTGAGCCGCCAGGTGCTGGACGCGCGGGAATGGCCTCGAGTCTAAACGCGAACGAACTGTATGTATAGTGGTACTAGTGTCTCACACACAAAATGATGAAAGTAACAAATACAGAAGATTATAAATATAATAATGTTAATCGTAAGCAGGAGGGACGAGCCGGCTGCGCGCCGGGTGTGTAGCAATGCACCTAAGCAACTTACTTATAAGAATGTAACGGTGGAGCGCATTCATTAAAGAAATGGACTTAAAAAATCTAATGACAATATGTACATAACGCCTGTGCATCTCTTAATTTTAATATTGAACTGTAGTAGGTGATAAGCGGCGGTGGTGCGCGTCGTTGGTGGCGCGACCGGCACTCGACAAATTACACACACGTGTGCGAAAGCTTTGTTTTCTTATTGTTCATATCATCACACCTGCGGCACATCTCACGATTTCTTGTACATATACTGCGGCGGCGCTAGTCGGCGCGCGGAACTATGAATTGTATGATTAAGCGATAATGCAAATACTACGGGTTACGGGTTGTATATAGTAAGACTAAGCACGCGCGGACTGACTCGGTCTGTCTTCCTGCCTCTGCCCCTCATTCGGACGCAATCGCCCGGTCAAGTTATACCTCAGATTAGGTCACGACATATATTTTCATTTACGTACGATTGCGTTGTTTGTGTTCAGGATTTTTACATAATCATGCATGCCAAGAAACACTTGTTACGTTGTTAATGGTCATGCTTAAGTTCATCATAATCATGCATGGCTTTTGCACTCCGACGCAAAGAAATCATTTGTTACGTTTTCGTTAGATCGATCACATCCATGTTCCAAACCGCACGATATGCGACAATGTAACAAAATTATGAACTCACAGGGTACTTACCTACTTGGATTACAGCGCGAGGTTCCATAAAGAAGCCGAAACACGTAACATATACGTGGACATCTGCTATAGCGAGGATAATGCATAGAAATTTAAACAAATCGATATTTAATTAACATGATAAGTAATCGAATATGATCAATTTCGTAAGTAATCACTATGACGCACGTTGTTATTGAGTACACTGAATTACGAGAGTTTTGTTACATGATCCGACCTAGGATTGGCAGCGCGAGCGCGAGGCCGCGACATATGCGTAGAACATTCGTTGTTTTGCATTATCTATGAGCATCAGGCAAAGAAAAGTCGACGGATAATGATTACAGCTAAGTAAGCTGTTGCTGATTGAGTTGAAATCGATCGCATTTGATGAAGAAGTTAGCAGATTAGGTTTGATGAGTTTTTCAGAGTGAGGTCAGCTTATTGGCGAGTATTTCCGGTTCAATTTTTCTGGAAGCTAACTATAATGGAACTAGATTAACATTCATAAGGCCATGGCTGGTGGCAATTTTCAGGTCACTTCCACTTTAAAACAGAAGTTAAAGAATTTATAGAAATTAATATAGATAAGGGCAATTTCTATAAAGGCTTATTTTGTATCGGACTAGAGGCTTGAAAGTCTTACACCAAACCAGACCCTGCTGATTGAGATGCTGAAAATAGTTTTTCTTTATTCAGGATCAACTCGGCGAGTAAAATATTTCATTGTTTGGCAAAAGCTTAATTTTTTAATTAATTATTTTTTATGATTCCAATTCATTCTTTGAAGAAGATCAATCTGATCGAAACCGGTCGGATTATAATAATAAAAAAACAAATTAGATTTGATTACGTTTAAATTAATAATACTCATTTAGTTTTAGGTGGGGCACTGTACACTTCTATCCGGCGTCTTTTCTCGAAAACTATAGAAGATTGCGAAAAGCGGTTTTCACCATTCGATTCAGTAGTGTTGAAAGTGGTGGGTGTAAAGATTTCTTCCGGTTTTATCCGGATATAGCTAATTTTGGAACATGAAGTTGAAATACTTCGTCTGTTCAATGCCTCATGGAATATGAGATGTTGAAAGACGAAAAATTGCCACCAATTGTTACATATCAGCGAGTTATGCAATGCGCGTTCTAGGCCATATGTTGGTCACCCATATGGGTATCATACATATTTTTGGCATATAAATTCACGTTGTTTATTTAATCTTTAATGTAGTTTATGTAAGACTTACAAATTACTTGTAACCGGAAATACTCGAATCAAATTTATTTTCTGTCATGTATCATACAATAAGCTATAAACTTTCTTTGCAAAGTACTTGCCAACCTATTATTTGTTTATGTTTTCACGATAGTTCAAATAGCAGCTGCTTATTTGCTAATATTTTACTTTAAAATGTTTGGTAGCCAACATAATACAGCATTCCATATTTATAGAATTACATATTAAATTAATGTATACTTAAAGGGCTCGCCAATTTTAAAATTTAATCAGGTTTGGCAGAATTCACTCTAATGATGAATGGTGAAAATTGGCAATGCGTTTTAACCGGCGGGCTTGGCACACACTACGATCATTTTCGTTATTTAATGAAATTCAATTGAAAACGCATTATATTCTGTACAACTGTCAATGATTTTCCTTCTGCTCATGCAATACTTGTATTGTGTTGATTTTATATAGCAAATACTTCTTGAAGACTCAATATTAAACTCCCATTCATCTAAATATGTGTGCATGAAGCTAAGAAAAGCAGCCTCAAGCTCTGATCAAACCATTGATAGTTTGCTGAAAAAATTACACCGCGGATGAAGGATAAAAATTGTTCTTTGTTCATTTTCCTGGAGTTATATGTAAAAAATTGTGCCGTATTTCTTAGTGGCTTTCATTTTCTCCCAAGTTTTTCCGACATTTTCTAATAACAATTGTTAAACTTTCCCATATACATTTACATTGTTGGACGCGGCAATTTTTAAATCGTTCATGCGTAGTACAAACATGCGCTGACCAAAAAATTCCCCTATTAATGTAAATTAATATCGGAAACTTTGAGAAAACGCTACCAATAAATTCAGCACAGTTTTTACTATCCAGCTTAATGAAGATGGATTTGCGTAAATTCTGACGATATTATATTTATAATTAAATAGAATTATGAGATATGCGCGCCTATCCGTCCCTATTTATGAGTCGCTGGCATGAATTATTATAATTACATAAATTTGATTTATTACGTGACGCCGGTCTAGAACAAGAGGAAGTGGCAGCAGACAACAAAAATGTTCACTAATAATAAATCTAGTCGAGGTTAAGAAGGCATGCGTTGGGCAGAAATTTACATACTTACATTTAAAATAAATTATTAAAGAAACAAGCGATATTGTAAATATTGTAAAAAAAAGAATCTAACTAACAGAGATCACCGCCGACGACGCGCCTCCGATGAAGAGCGCGAGGTGGAACGAATTGTCCAACACAGCAAACTCTAATTTGGTGATTAGAGCGCCAGCAAGAGGAATGAGGATGTAATTGAGATTAAAATGAATGAGACGAAACACCAACCGCTTCATTATTGTATCAGATAATCAAGTGACTTGGTGCTACTAGTTCTTAAAGTTAAATATTTTTCGATTTTCATTGTAGACTTTAAATTTAACGCAATTACGATGAATTCATTCATTCTAATACCCAAATGATAAGCAATGACAAGAATGTACAAAATCCGACGAGAAATACTACGATCCTGCTGCATCATTCCAATTTCAGCGCGTTCCGATTTCTTTACGTGCAATAAACGAATTACATTTCTGTCAGGAGGTTAATTCTGAAGATATATGGTGAATTACCATTCACGCAGAAAATTTTATTATACATATATTTATTTATATACAACTGTATATTTCGTTATATGTACGGTGGCCACGCTATCGACATTTCGCATCGAATATATTTGAAGATGATATATCGATAATTGATGAAGCTGAAGTATTAATGCATTCAAAGATAACGCAACACCGCAAAATCGATTTTTTTAATACCAGAGAAATTGTGATATTTTTTCTATGCCATCTGGAGTACAAAAACGGTCAAACTTGCAGAAATAGCGAAACGCTATATACACATCTTGTTTACTACAACTAAGTGCTTGGGAATCATTAATAAGTGGCCTGTAGGTGAATTTGAACATTCAGACGTTCTATTTTAGAATCTCTGAATTATTTCTAAGTGCTGGGTTGTAGAAAACAAGAGATGTAGCGGATATCACCGTAAATTATGGAAAGTCCTGCTGAGATAGAAAAGAAATTGAGGTTATTTCCGAATTCACATCAAAGTACATAACCGCGTGTTATCAACTCCTTTATATTATACATCGCAGGTTTATGTAATGTAATCTATTCCATACCTTCGAATACATCGAGACAATCTATCCCAGGGGTCGGCAAACTTTTGACCAATCGGGCAATAGTTGAGATTATAAACCATTTAGCAGGCCGGATTAATCTTGAATAATAATATTTCCACCTTAAAACATCGTAAAGGGGCTCTGTGAAACTACTTTCCAATCAGAAATTCAATCCATCTTTCTTCAAATTTGGTTTCATAAAATAGATTTTAAGTTATCTTCCATATTTTACCATATCTGCTTCGTTTTAGGCTGTATTTGCGGACTCTTGTTAGTTAAACAGCGGTTTTATAACCGGCGTTCTACTGTATTAATAAGCATAGATTCATGTATTAATTACAATACAGGTTAGGTTAGATTTTCAAAAATTCACTGAAAGTGATCCCGATAATTGAACATCCTATTAATCGGTATTCTACTATTGTCCCAAACGGTCTATAATTTGGTTTTGACTATGCGGCATCAATTATTCGAATATCCAAACATCAAAAATTACTATTGATAGGCGACAAACGTGTTTTTGTTATACTTACTATAACTGAAATTTCTAGAAATGTTTCTTGAAATAACAAAAGGACTGTATAAACAGAATATACAATTGTAGAAAGAACTATTATAATAGAGGTAATAAACCAATATAACTTCAGAATTAGCCTCCTGCGGTTGAGTTTTGAATGATTTGTAAACCCTTGTGAACATGAACCAATGTAGGTATCATATTTTAATCCCACATTGCTCTGTTTTCACACCCTCATTCTGTAAGAATAAAGTATTATTACTATTAGCATATTCCGACAATGACTAGTCGATGTTGACGGAAGAAAAGGAAGTACGTACGAACAGATGAAATCATACAAATGTGCCAGCTGCTGAAACTGCTGAAATCTGCGAAATTCACTGAAATACATCACCAGCTTTACGATAATGAAACCAAATAAAATACGAGCATCGAGTGAGTTGTTTGTCAGTTGTAATACACTGCCACGTAATAAAAACAAACAGAAACCAACAAAAACAAAGAATAATTAATAATACTTAAATGAATAAAGAAATTTAACTGAATTATGATTATCATTATTATTATTGGGGTATATAAGAAATTGATTTGTATATAGTTGTTTCGTCGGGAAGCCGCACCGGCGATAGGGAGGTAGCAAGAAAACGTACTTTAAGAACACGCAAACGTCTTTAAATGAACGAGAAACCATAAATTGCCTAAAAATAATTTTGTACTTTGTTTCAATTTCATGTCGATTACACTGTACGTGACACTTGAACTCAGGACGAGCTCGATTCATAACTAGCACAACTCAATTTCAACAATTATGAATTCGCAATGGCATTCCATTATAATTAATTTTCGAAATCATGAATATGTAAATTGAGCTCGTCGTTCATCAAGCACAGTGTTATTAACAATAACAAATTAATGGCGGTCGTGTCAACACTGCTGGAAGGCAGAAGCGCCGCCCGCCTGGTCAATCGAAATGACATTGTAATGATCTTGGCGGTCTGCCGCCTTCCAACCGTGGACTAGAACCGATTTGTTTAAAGTATCGATTAATACGGTTATGTAAAGGTGTGAATCCGATAATTTGGATAAACACAGAAGCCATGAAACAGGTTGGATACAAACGAACGAGCAGGAAAATAGATAATTATTGAATAATTATGTGAAGCAAATGTGTGCAGAGAATATATGACTATGTTGGCGCCATAATGCAAAACAAACGGGGCAAACGAAGCGAACACGTGAAATGAACAATTTATGTACACAATACAACAAGTGAAGTGTTTGTAATCATTTCGAGCGATACTCGTTATGGGTTAAGTTTCTCGTTAATTAGTGAATGAATGAATGAGAAATAAGTACATAAGAAAAAAAATAATACAAACTAAACCAAATGCAGCCCAATTCGCATCTATATTGTACCTAGGCGCATAATTTGCATAAATAAATATTAAATAATTACTAAATGATATTTTATCCTGCACTTTTTCGTTTACTGTTAATGAGGATGTTTTGATCCTAAAGATGCCGTGCAAGTACGGTGGCATTTTACATCAATTTTTTTGTAAATGTATTTACTAACTTGTGTGTAAACATTTTTAGTTAAAGTTACGTATTTCTTTAATGTTACATTTTAATCATTTTTATTCAAATGTTATATGTGATCTGAAGCAATTCGTAGTGTGGTGGTTTTTATGTTGTTTCTCATCTTCATTCCGTCAAAATGACTATGCTATTCATATACATATTGAAAACTTATTTGAAGACATCTGTAAGACATCTCATCTGAAATAGAGAAGTTTGCACGCAACAGATACATGACGTGAGAATTTATGAAAATTGCGCATAGTCATATTAGAAATGCGCACTATCCTGATTATCGTGTGACAGTAATAAGCATTCAAATAGGCCAGGAACACGCATGCTAGTCTTCTCGCATGCTCTTTGCTCCACGCGCGTGCGCAGTTCTTTCGTGCCAGTTGACATATTGCGTATGCGCCTAGTGCAAACAGCATTTGTTTTCCAGGCCTCAAGTATTATATTGTTTACATTTCTGTGTTAAATTTGTTTCTCCACTTTCTCTTCCTTATGGTCCGAATACCTAACCTAACCCTGACATGTACCAGACCTGTGTTACGCTACCTGTGACAGAGCACATTTGTGTGCTTATATTTCACTGGTCTGAATTACATGATCTTCGAGATTTCAAGGATTGTGCGCAAATTTACGACAGCTGGAAACGATTTTTTTTTGGTCATGTTACAACCAATGACCATACCACAGCGCATATGCTCTTATTGATCAATTGCCGTATTCATTAATACTCCTACTTTAAAATTCGCGTTATACGAGGTTTTCCAAAAGTCAGAAAACAGTGAAATATTTCGAAAATGGTCCGTTCTGGCAAAAAATATAGTATGTAGCGTATGTAGTATCAAATTGGTAGGGCTTACTTCAATGTACCTACTGATGACTAAATATTTTATCTTAAATGGAGGACGAAGAACATATAAAGGTTAATATGCACTTTTAAATGAAAACCCTATTTTTTTTATATATTCTTGTGTGTTATTTGTAGAATCTTCCAAACACGTATAGGAACTTTTAGTCAAACTTTCAAGAGTCATACTCTTTACTTTACAAAAAAAATATATTGCACTTTTGGATAACTCTTGAAATTAGTAAATATAAGAAAATGGAATAAAGAATGGGGATTTCTATTAATCACAGGTCAAACTTTCTGCCATCATTATGTACATTGTAATAAACCATACAATTTTGCTGCTAATATATATTTTGATAAAGTTGATCATTTTTTAAATATTACACCGTATAATTTAAAAATAGTTAATCGTTTAGTTATCTTGACGAGTTGATCCCTGTGTGTTGCCATATGTTTTCCGATATCATGTCATAAGTTATATAGTTTTTTTAAATCCGTAAATTAACTACACACTGCTAATATAGGGTCAATTAATCTGCACCGAATGGAAAATTTAATTTGGAGAGTCAAAATATGTAGAATTTTTTTAATGAATTAATGAAAATAACGAATGTTTTGCATAGAATCTCTCATAGAAACACTCAATTGGTAATATATTTATAATTCTCTGAATTAAATTGCGATATTAGTGCCATTGATAATATTAGAGACAAACTGTAACTTGCAATTTTACCCAATTAAAATCAACCAATAGGATTTATAAATTTTTGGTTAAAATATCCACACTGTCATTATTCACTGTGTCGATTATTATTGTTATTTTTAAAGGCGAATTATGTGAAATTTGCCATTCTGGACGAAATAAAATGTTAATTTTGAGCTACAAAAAATAGTAATCTTGCGGGCCCAATCCAAAATTTGTCAGTATTGCATCAATAAATAAATTAAAACAATTAAATTTTTATAATAATGGCCCAGCGAAAAAAGAGCCACAACTGCTGTCTACTGCGTACAGTTTTCTAACAAAAATATTGCTATTTTATTCAAAATAAAGTAGATATGTATGTTATTTATAAGTTTTGATATAATATTTAATTCGAATTTGAAAATGTTTAGTTGTATAACTTTAGCAGCCATTGAGTGATATATATTTTCAGAATTATAGAACAAATAGTGAATAAGAGGTAATGTTAAACTGGAGCCTGGGGCGTTTTTTATCAAGAATCGTAGATAATGTCTCAATAGATGCATCGCTTTTTAAAACTAGCATTGATAAACAGTCGGTACTCATTTATAAATAGTCGATTCTCAAAAACACTGCAAAGAAAAGAAACAGATATTTGTCTTGAATATTTGAGGAGGGATTGTCTATCTGTACGGAATTCTGCGCATCGATTGCCTGTTTCTGAGGTCTAGGCAGCCCGTGTTACGAGAATACATTGCTTCTATTCGATGGGACGCAGCCTCTTAAAAAAAATACTAAAATTGATCTTACGTTATATTACTAACAATAAGGTAACTGGCAATTGTGAATCAATTTTGATTGATATAATTTGAAAAAGTAGTTCAAATAAACGTCTGCCGACTGGGGATGTAGCTCAGTGGTAGAGCGTTCGCTTTGCATGTGAAAGGCCCCGGGTT
>JAODVP010172408.1:5980-17968 GCA_025400035.1 Tetradonia laticeps
AATTGGTGTTTAAATTATAACTTGTACTTGATTTTGTTGTTATTATTATGCTTAGGTGTTTTACCACTTTTGCTAGTTACTTAATTGAATTAGTTTTATGTTATTGCCTTATAATGATACTTGTGACACTTTAGGGACTTCTTCTAGTTTCTTTTGCTGAAATGATTATTTTCTATTAACAATGTATTAATATCTAACAGATTTTAAAGCGTAATTTCTTACGCAACTCTGCACTAGTAACACTGAACTTACCATTAAAACCTATCTGTTGTGTAGTTGCAACGCGAATGTCGATTTGTAAACCTGTAGAGAGCTTACCTGCTTACAAATAAATAGCAGAACATATATTGAGTGTGTTCAAGCCGTTGAAGCCATGCAAACGAAACATGTGCCTAGCATTTATAGATCTATAATTATAATCTAACAATTATAGTTGATGAAAAACGCAAAAATTTACATTTCGTCCAATTTAGTGATGATGTTGGGACATGAATAGTAGTACTTAATTGGATGTGCTCATAGAAACATGGACTCATTAAACTAGTCTTGCATATAATTATAAATTATGATAATTATTATCAGTAGACTATATTTACGTTTATTTACATACATCTAACATTTTCATTAAATTCTATAAATATTTTTGTATATTTCTTGAGGAAAACTAGGTTTTCGTTCATGTTTAAAACAAGCTTATTCTTTATCTTTGTGTTATATATTTCCTTTCAAGGACCGTTCATCCATATGTTAAAATATATGTAATCAATTCCCTTCCCAACTGTCCACTCTGTGTAATTACACAGTCAATTTGATTTTCCTGGACATGTGGTTGATGCAGTGAAATATTTCGCATCGCTGAGCATGCTCATCATAATATGTAACATTAATCAATTTAATCAAACAATGTTATTCATTGTTTAAATAAGTCTGGTCGCAAAATAAATATTACATATAAAATTTTCCAAACATGTGAATATAAATTTTTGTTACAACTAGCCATGGACATAATATGTATATAATATTATTATACATAAATGATCCAAACAGCTAATTACAATAATTGGAATATATGAAATATAAGAAATTTATGCAATTCCATGCGAGCTGCATTACTGAAAAAATAAGAATGTTGTATTTATATTAAAAAATAAATTACTTTTAACAAAACCGAAATACATTTAAAATTAAGATGTTGTCAACCGCAGCAACTAAAACTCCCTAGATCGACTAAACGTGGCAACGTTGTAGAACGACATTAGTCGATTATTACCGATCTGCGTTCCAGAAAGGAAAGGTCGAATACCTCTTATGTGTGTTGTGCACAGATTGTGTATACTGTATATGTGTGAATTCGTACGCATTCTTCAATACTAGTGCGCATCGTTCGCATGATCCGCATTATCATCGGAGCATTTGGCTGCCATTTTGTACAAATTTACTTTTCTTCAAGAAAGTTGCTGTGGTTGCAGTGCCTGTGCCAGGAAGGGTGTTATCAGTGTGAGCTGTTTAACCACGTAAATCTTTTTTCGATCCGGAGCCGCCGCAGTGCCGTGCCCGTGTAGTTTTATATTTTCTGTTCCAAGTACGTTGCAGTTATTGTACACTTAACTAAACACTTGTATAATGGTGGATGACGCATCCAGACAACTTTTGTTTTACTAAAAGTACTTTATATGAAGGTCAAAGCATTGTGTTATTCATTAGTGGTGTAGTGTGTTTGGATAGTCCAATATTTAACCGTTTGTTTATTATGGCTAACAATAAGTGCATGTTGTGGTTGAATTACAGGGTAGTGCGTAACGCGTATGAACTCCTCTGCAAGAGACAAGATCACCGTCCGCATCTCGAACATGAAGCGCAGCACCGATCGGGATTCGCCACCGACGCGCGGCAAGCGGTCGCGTTCCAGTATCGGACGTTATGATGATAGTTCCGACGAGCGCATCACACCGGAGCGTATTCGTCGTCGGGGAAGCAGAGGCAGGTCACCTAGTCCACGAGCAAGGTACGCCGCGTCCCCTCATCGTGATGAGTACATGCGTCCACCAGATCGTCCGTATCCATACAAGATGCTCTGTGTTAGTGCACTGCATCCCAAAGCCAGTGACGAAGTGATTAAGGACACGTTGTACAGGGAGTATAAGAAATTCGGCGATCTTAGTATTCGACTCACTCATGATATGGACGAGCGGGTTGCCTACGTATGCTTTAGAAATCCAGAGGACGCGCGGGATGCCAAGCACGGTAAACCGCGCATCATCATTTACGACAAGGTGGCTTTGGTTGAAGCAGTTTACGAAATGGCAGCACGGTCATCGGGTGAAATGTATCGCGGGCGTCCGAGATCTATCAGTCCGGAATACGACAGAGGTTATCCTTACGCGCGCAGTCCTGAGAGGATGCCTCGTATGGATAGATACGAAAGAGGATACGGGCATCCTCCGCCAGGAGTTCCCATTCATCGTGAGTATCGCAGGGAAGCGATGCCAGCACCCCATCATGAATACATGGCAAGGCCTCCTATGCACCACGGTCCACCGCACATGCCGCCTTCGCACGGAGGTCACCATGGTGGACATTATGGCCCACCTAGGAATATGGTACCTCGAGCTCCGTATGAAAAACAGGAGAATAAGAAAGACAAGTTTCCTAATTATCTGCATCATGTGCAACCTGAAGACGACCCGTTGGCGACCAGAACGTTATTTGCCGGTAATTTAGAGATTAACATCACTGAGGAAGAATTAAGACGTATTTTTGGGAGATACGGTACAGTAGAAGACATTGACATTAAACGTCCTCTACCTGGTACTGGCAACGCCTTTGCTTTCGTCCGTTTCCAAACTTTAGACATGGCCCACCGCGCAAAAGTTGAGCTATCTGGACAATACATTGGTAAATTTCAATGTAAAATCGGTTATGGCAAGGCTACTCCCACTACTAGGATTTGGGTGGGTGGGTTAGGCCCGTGGACATCAGTAACTCAACTTGAAAGAGAGTTTGATAGATTCGGAGCTATCAAAAAAATAGATTATAGTAAAGGAGATCTTCATGCTTTTATCTTGTATGACAGCATTGATGCAGCTCAAGCTGCAGTAAAGGAAATGAGAGGATTTCCACTAGGTGGTCCTGATCATCGCCTACGAACAGATTTCTCAGATGTTACTCCAGTTGCACCTTACCGTCCTAAGTCTTATGAAGACGGTGGTGACTTCCCCCGAAGAGCTCCTGGAGATTTTGATACTCCCGCTTACGGTGAAGGCGAAAGACCTTCTTACTCCCGATATGACCGAAAACCTTATTCAGAACGTAGAACTAACAGTCGTGGTTGGTTCCCAGAAGAGGACGAATGGGGTCGTAGTCGCCCAGCTGACGCAGAAGGCTTTGATCGACGCCGTTCTGCTTCCAGGGGCGATAGATCTCGATCCAGATCTCCCCACAGATCAATGGACTCTGATTCGGATTCGGGGTCTCGAAGAGCAGGTTTGTTAGGAACTAGCAGGACTCTTCCTGAGGTCGCTCGAAAGTGTTCCACAACATGGCAAGGCGCATTAATTCTGAAGAATTCCCTCTTCCCTGCTAAATTCCATTTGATAGACGGAGATACGGATATAGTTGAGGGTCTCATGAAAGATGAAGATGGAAAACATGCATTGCGTATTACCCAGCGGCTTAGGCTGGACCAGCCCAAGTTGGAAGATGTTCAGAAAAGAATTTCGAGCGCTAGTTCTCACGCAATTTTCTTAGGGCTTGCAGGTTCAACTGGTTTAGTCAGCAATGATGATGCCAATGTACAAACGCGACCACTGCGTAACTTGGTCTCTTATTTAAAACAGAAGGAAGCAGCTGGGGTGATTTCGCTATTGAACAAGGAAACTGAAGCTACTGGTGTGTTATATTCTTTCCCACCTTGTTCATTTTCAACCGAGCTTCTAAAGCGCACATGCCACAATCTTCCTGACGACGCTCTAAAGGAGGACCATTTGGTGATTGTCGTGGTACGTGGAGGCAGCGTCTAAGAATTGCGATTCTTCTGGAATTCAACAATCTGCACGCGCATCAATAGGTATTTAAGTTGGTCAGCTATAAGGTTTTCAAGTATTTTTTTTTATTTCAGGAGGTTTGTGAACTGACAAGAAAAGAATTGAACTGTTCGGGTTGAGCTTTCGTGCTGAAATGTTTTTATCGTGCGCCGCGCCTATATGCAAATTGTGAATTAATGCATAGTTATCAAGACGCTACAGATTGACGCAAACTAACGAAGGTTTCAGTTTAAGTTAAAGGAGTTACAAGTTATATATAATTGCGGGTTCAGTTGTTCAGATTAAGATGAAGTTTGTGTAAATTGACATTCGTGTGATGTGTACAAGTGTCAAACCATAGCATTGCGGATTCCCTTTAACATTAAGCTGATAGGACAAGTTGAAAGTTTAGTTTCTTTGTTTTAAACAATTGTTAGTAGTGATACGGGGACACACACAGACAATGTTCTGATGCTTGTGAATTGATAGCGTGATGTTACTAGTGCGACAGTTATTAGGTGAAGACAACAGTCTAGTTTGTGTCGAAAATCAGACAAAAATGAACCGGAAATGGAGGTGCAGTGTAATGAAATCTTAATCTACAGGGTACAGATTTTCTTTTGGTTTGAGTTATTGTAGCTCGCGTTTCAAAAGTGTTGTGATTTAATACCATTTTCAGTTTATTAACTTTGATAAATTTAAATTGGCAGATTTCAGTTACAGTGCAATGGTGAAAAGTCGTGTGTGTTTTGTGTAAAATTCGTTAGTGTACAAATGATTACTTTTCACTTTCAGATATGATAGAATTACATCCCAACACTTTTGTGACAAATATTTGTATTTCAAACAAAATTCATTAGCACCCGCGTACATTAAGTGATCTTAATTTTGGTGATCATTAATTAAATATGAGAACTGAAACTTCGTCCCAGTAAAATAGAAAGTGAAAAACAGTGTATTAGTTTTCCCTAGATATTCATGAATTTAAAACTGTGTGTAACCAAACAAGTAGTGATTGTTTAAGGAACGAACTTCTTATATTTTTGTATTATGTAATTCAAAACCATTAATTATATTAATTAAAGAACAATATCTATGCATGTAAGCTAAGTCGTCAATTTGAGGCAAATATTTTGTTGGTTTTGATATATAAGTTTGCAAAGTGATCAATTTAACTTCATTTTTAACAGAAAGTCGTCACATAGTGAGAGAAAAATGTTGTATAAACATAAATTAGAAAAAAAAAAAAATTATAGATTGAAATGTGTAACGAGAATTCTACATAGATTGAACAAGAACCATAACTTCCGGCTTCAAAAAGCCAATTTCGTTCATTTTATCATCCTTCCACTGGAAAGTTAAAATAGTAGCAGGGACTAGGCGTAGATCAAAGAGACTGCTTTCCCTATCAGAGTCTTCCAAACGATGCCCTGATGGAGATGACAATATGAAATCTGGACACTCATCTTCAATATTTTCCTGGACAAAATCAAACACTTCGGAGAATTTCTCGTAGACTGAAAATGTGCCTTGAAGGAATAGCCCATCTGGAAACCGTATTCGGATAATCGCGAACTTGTATTTACGGATTTCCCTAAGCTCATCTTTCTCTCGCATTGCCCTTGTTCGCAGCTCAAGCTGTTTTTCAGCTGCGTCGGTTTTTCTCATCTGTTCACGCCTCATCTCATCGGCGGTGAGAGCGTAGAATTCACTAGGTAGTTCATTACGGTGCGCTGCCTGAGACGGGGACAACACTTGCAGATTCCGCTCTAATTCTAGTTCAATTCTTTCTTCCGAACGAAGTGCATCTCTTAAGAACTATATAGAGCACAGTAGAAATTACACTTAATTCTTAACTAAATAATAAAATGTTACCTCTAGAGTTCCTATGTCTGGAATATTTTCAACATTAAACACGTAAAAATCTTCATCAGCGTCGTTGTGTTTCATCGTATGTTTTTGAAACCCTGCGCCCTCTAGAAGTTCTACTGCTCCAAAGACGGGATTAACTTTATCCCGAAATGCATTGTTGGAACAGCGAATTTTATGGAATTTGGTTTCATCTGGATTAGCCATTATATTTTCTAAATATTTACATAGAATATCTATGCAATCCATTACCTACGGTTGAAAAATAAGTTAGGTTGTGCAATATGGCGTACTCATGTATATTATTCAGTGGCCTACGTGAACCATTAATATCATATTCATTTAATCACTCAATAGATGGAATAATTAAATTTTAAAATATTTACTCACTTTGGTTCTATTATAGTTACAACTTTGAATCATCAAGCATGCAGTAATTCCCTTCTCCTCTTCCAACTGTTCCAATAAAAACTCCTTAATTTTGACCTTCCACTCTTCTCTGCTGCAAATTTCTTCGCTTATCAATGGACATTTGAAATACACCCCTTTCGCTGCTAATAGTGGTGAACTTTCCAATTCGGTAGTGGTGGGTCCTCTGGATGTAGACGACGCTGACTGTAGTTCAGTCCTTCTCTCAGCTTCTAGCTCTCTTTTAACCTGCGCTTGAATTGCTGCCAACGAAGTATTAAATGCTGATGATTTACTTTGGTTGTTAATTCTTGACATTGCTGCTATGGCAGCATGTTGGTTCGCTTCTGTTAGAGCCCTATTTGCTGGAGGTGGTTGGTATGCACCTTTCTGTCCCTTTTTACTTGGACCTACTAGAGTAGTATCCTCAGTTAACTTATGTCCAGGCCCTGCCAGTTTAAACTTGGCATCTGCTTTCTTTTTCTGGAAAAATTTTCTGATTTTATCTGCCATTTCGTAATATATAGCAGGAACTCCTTTCTTTGGTTGGATGAATTATTTAAATCCTTGGTGTGTGTTCCTTCGGGAGCTTTAACCTCGAAACACTCGCTTTCAACTCTTCAATCGCTTTGGATGTAGCTGCACATGTAACATAATATGTTGGAAATGTCTGACACAACTCCGAATCTACTGCTGATAGTTGTTGATAATATAATTACTTACCGGGTTTCATGAACCTTTCACAAATACTCTTTCCAAAGATGCTCCATGCAATTGCAATACATATAATAGTAAAAATGAATAATAGGATAAAACTATAAAGCAGAGCAGATTGGAATTCGTCGAAGTGGAGCGACTCAGGTATACCTGCCAACAACTCTTGCACCGCTTGTTTATCACCTAGTGAAACGAGAACTTCGCTGATGAATTGAGGGACGTGGTCGACGTACGAAAGTATCGTCTGTATGAAGGTGGAGTTTAGCAGTTGATCAACATAGCTCGCACTCATTACTCACGCGATGTCTAAAGGAAGTAAATTAAACGTCACTGTGCTGTAATAGGGTTAAATGGGGTAGAACGTGTAGAATATGACTAGGTAGTTCTTAGATATCACGGCCATCAACGTGAACAACGTTTCGTTGCTCCCACCTTTTCGTTTCAATATGTTTTAATTAAAATAAGCGAATTTGACCGTTTTGACGTTTACGACCGGGTACGACCGTTTACGACATTTACATTAGATGTTGAATGTCATTTGTCAAATGACAATAATTATTGAAATTAAAAGGGTGAAAAAACTTGAGAGTAATATGAGTTTAAGTATTAAAAAACCCTATTTCTTTTTCGAATATTATAAGCAATTAATTTCCGAAAAATTATTAGCTGACTAAGCAATAAATATATATGCTCTACTTTCTCATACTTCAAATATAGATGTCGCGGTATGTCTAAAATGTTAAATGTTACATGTTCTCAAATCGGTGAAATGCGAAGTAACGCGTAGTATCATTAAGTGCTATCCAGAGGCGCACCAACCCGGTTCATCATCCCGGTTTTGCCCTGCGCTTGGGGTGCATCTGGTGCTATCTTTGCACTTCTTTAACGACTTATCTACTTCTAATTTTATAGAAGCGCATTCAGACGAAAAAAAAATGCTTTAAAGTATTTGGAAGAATTTAGAAATATACAGATAATCATGCAATCACTATAACTCTGCCCACCTTTAGAAGTTGTCAGAGGTAATCTGTGAGTATTTTTTTTAATGATGAAAATACTGTATAATTTATTAATAATGAACAAATAATATAATATGTATCATCAAAATCCGACTCCCTAGTATTGATATAAAATTGTTATTTATAGCCAGGTCCGTAGCCAGGATTTAGTTTTTAATTTGTCGACTGGACCACGCATTAAAATGGTTAAAATCGCAAATAAATCCGAGTTTGCATTTTCGAAGGACTTGTGCTAACTTTTTGGCGGTCAAAAAAACTGCAAATTTACGGATATTCGTTCGTTTTTTTTCCCATATCTCCTAAAGTATGTATGTTGTGGAGTAATTTTAATGCATTATTTTTATAATACATTAAATTTGCAACAAGGTGAGACAAAATCAATTCTGTAGGTTATACTAGAGTACAGATTTTTTGGGGGAGACCAGTGCATAACGACAAACTTACCTAATTTTTAAGAGCTTGTAGAACAACGGGAGTGTAGTCGATGCTTTATCCGATAGTGACTGGAATAGTGTGTGTAACTTCCGATTATAGTCGGAATGATACAAGGACATTGGAATCTAAAACTAATCCTGCTCGTCGAAGTCTCGAAAAGTATATAGGTATATATTATCTCAAATTAAATTTTAAATGGCCTAAAATTTGAAAATTCCCACCACCCTTGAGGCATAACGCCTCGTGAATTCTGATAACATCGCAAGCGGAACGAGTAATTATTTGTATTTTAATGAAAGACTCATTAATGTTAGACATGGGGACCATCCCGGCACGGATTGTTCGCACACGCAACCCAACCTAACCTAATCCGCTACCCAAAAGAAAAAATGATCAATACGATGCGAGTATGTATTGTTTATTCTATATTTCTGCAAGCTTCTGTATCAAAATCTGATTTTTATTATAAACAAAACAAAAGTATCCAATTTCACATGACAATGCTATCTCACATTCAGTTAAGTATCAAACCAATAGTCACATAAGTAGAGACATTATAATAACGTCTATAATCTATAGTTACATTTGTTTATTTATATTTCTATAAAAATACTACTAAATAGTATGCTACTTTATCTATATGTACAAATGAAAAGTAGTTGAAACCAGTTAAACAATATAGAAGGCAAATAAATAAACTATTTAAACAACGACTTATGAATACATAGTACATATTATGCTAACATAAATAATATTTTTAAATATAAGTTTATCAACTTCAGTTGTACTTTGTTTTTTTTATAGAGGGAAAACTATGTAATGTCAATGGAACTATTCAACTGATTGAAATACAATATTAAAGAGTTATTGTACAATTTTTGTAATAAAATACGGAGTACATACAGCCTTATACATCTAGAATATGGTTTTAATATACCTATTGTGAAGTACAAAAGTCCATATATTTCTATGAATTTATGAATTTTATTAAATATGCATATGTATGTGAATTATGTAGCAGCCGGTGCTTTACAGAATGTATCTAGAGACCAAAATGCTACATCTAAAATGATAAATGTGAGGCTTTTTTAATAATAACACATTGATTTTTTCAGAATTTGTGAATGAAAATCAAGAAATATGAATTGATCAAGGCATAGCGCAGTGATCGCGTATCTAATTTACGTGAATCACATACGGATATGCAATCTAACCAGTTGGCACGTCACTCTCATATATTTTTATATATGAAACGCAAAGTTTTCATTAATTAATTCTGATAAAATGAGATCTAAATTTGATTACGATATTTTCTACTGATATCTGCTACTGTGAATAAATAGTGATATCCTGGAATTATTTAGTAGACAATAGTGATTTGTTTCAACATTTAATGTAATTTACTAGTTTTTGTTTTATGTAAACATTTTGAAGACGTAACAAAAATTTTGAAAACAACAATTTCTATTTCCCAATTTTCTTATTTCAAAGTTACGTATGGTGGAATTAAGAATTGTTTTGCCTTCAGAAAAAAAATGAATAGACAAGTCAGATTTACCATTATAATCGCATTGGTACGTCCTGCAAAGCCCACTCGGTATATAAGTACATATATAATAGGAATAGGATTCGGTAAAAAAAACATATATATATATATATATATATATATATATATATATATATATATATTATAATGTTTATCTCGAAACGATTTGGCCAAAACTTTGTTAAGTTTGTAGAAATTTTATCAATGCAAACAAGTTTCAATTTCTTGTCTCTTAATGTAAGTAAGTACATACCAAATTTTATTAAATACCTTACATTCTTTTATTACTTGCAAGTATGAATTTCGACAGTCTTAAGACACGTTTTACACTCCACCTCGCAACACCACTTAAACTTACAATGACATCTCTCCTTGATCGTAGTCTTGAGAGTATTGTACCCCCTTCCACAACATAGTAAATTACATCCGTCCATATCCTGTGAGGTTCGATTGCAGGTCCTGCCAGCGGTTCCATGAGAACCTATTGTTGAATCAGCCACACAATAATTTGGAGACTCTTCAAGATACACCAAATCATTCGCGGTCGGGACTCTGAAGCGAGGATCATCTAATTGGAGTCTTCCACGTTTATTTACGCGCACCTCTGTCGCCCCGTCGTATTTTTCACGGATGTAATCCCCTGAAACAATGAATTTGCCAAATTAATATAATTAATGGGCCCTAAAAATAGGAACACTCCTAGCACATTAATATTCTTGACTTTTGCCCCCTAGTTCACTGAATAATTTATGATGATGTAAATAAACACCGTGATTTTATTCGCACATTTTTCTTCCGCCAGAATTGTGTATTGTGATTGTGTGTATCAGTTGTCCTTTTACAGACATTCGTAGGATGCAGTCGTAGTACGTTAAAGAGTATTGTGGAGTAGTTTGGTTCAGCTTTGTATTTGCTTGTATCACTTGTATCGTATGCAAACGCGCGACGTGTGCGGCCATCGATGCGATTGAAGTCGCACACCAATCCCGCCAGTTTTATATATATTATACCATTTGTGCCGTGCGTAAGCAATGCATAAATCGTGTGGATGTAGTATCATTTCTTGCGTGAGATGTAACGACATACTGCAGACTGTTTTGTTTAAAAGCAGAAGTATTACGGGTGTACTGGTGTGCACAATCTTTTATGCTTAATATATTACAAGGATTCATTCGGTTTATAAGTTGGAATAAACCTGAACCCAGAGGATTACAACTGAATTGAAAGAGCAACGTTTGGTGGGAGCATAACGCTTTTATAATATTCATGTTAAGGAGTTTGTTGAAGGTAATGCTGAGAAATGAAATTTAAACTGAAAGTAACAAAAGCTTTAAGTATTGATAAAAAATGTCACTTAATTTTCTTCTTTTAAATGCGCACCCTTCAGTTGGTAGATGTAACATTAGAGTGCTAGCGATTCCGTTCAAGAGAAGAGATTTTAAAGTTTTACCTTGGCACTGTTCATTCGCCATTTGAAAGAAGAAATGATATAATTTTTAAATAGAGCGACCTCAGTTGGGTCTAGTGAGCGGTTGCCAAAGTTTTGTTGCATCGAGCATTTTTGAAACCTAGTGTGAACTTTACAGGAGAAACCGAAGTAGAAAGACGAAGAATATCGCGATTAGGCCCTCGCCACGAGTCAACCAGAATTAAGCTGCGCATCAAAGCGTTTCCCGCTCATCAAACCTCGCTTGTATAAACGTACTCGGTATAGCTGCGAGAAATTGGATCAACAATAAAATATGCATTATTGAGTTGATAGTGCTTTAAAATTGTATCCCCATGTGTCCATCCATCCACGCGTTTTCTTTAAAATTGTATCGATAAGAAAACTGGAAACGGTTTGCATCATTCGACAGTTCATCAGGACAGACATTCGACAGTACCTGATTTGTTCACAATAAGAGTTCCAACTTTCGGTTCTAGAATTGACCAAAATATGGTAGAACCTATGACGCTGCGCTTTCTAAAA
>JAODVP010172519.1:0-17967 GCA_025400035.1 Tetradonia laticeps
ACTGCACGAAAATGTACAAGTCTTCCTCTTTAAAATGAAAAAAAGAACATAACTTCTTTTCGATTGTTTTTACCAGAGATATGGCGATTTGAAAATGACCATGACACGGCTCGAGATGCAAAATTAGAAGATTTCAAAAATTCATATCTTTCAAACAAAGGCTTACAGAAAGAAACAGTCACTTAAACACATATTTATTTGATGCCTTAAGCATGTAAAAAATTAAGAAAACATTTGGAGATGGGTCGGTCAAAAACCGTTCCGCTGAAAAAGAATGTGTCATATATTATATTTCAATGGGACCCACAAATATTCCTGACATTTGATATGCGTAACCTTCATCTGCATACGCCCATGACAATGTTTGATAATTGCTAAATTTTAATGCCCATTGATTCTCTTGCAGGAATCCAGTTACTTTTCAACATCATGTATTTCTTTGACCTCTTCTTAACCTTCCATGCTAAGTACTTCGCTAAGTATAGATATCCATATCCAAATCCAATTCGGCGTCCAGTGGCTATCATGTTATTGGAGCTTGTTTCAATCATTCCTTTCGAAATACATTTCCTCGAGCATTATTCTGTCGAAACTGGACAATCCCTAGCTATTAAACGCTATTATTTATGTTTATCTACAATTCACACTTTGAAACTGATCAGGTTTTTCCATCACATGTTTAATAATCATAGGGATCTTCAAAATTCATTCCAAACTCGTATCTTGGAGATGATCATCACTCTCATGGTGGTCTGTGGATTATCAATACATATTCTTTATTTACTGGAGTTCCTCGAAAGCTACAAAGATGCTTTCTATGTTCTTCACCTGATAAGCTCCTATGTTGGAGGACGGGGAGGTGCTGCAAGTATGAACGTATCAGCAGTTAACAGATATAAACTTGAAGTGGTCATCTCTATAATTGCAATAATTATATGGACACTTATCATTCACTCTACAGGCTCTCTAATGACACTATCGTTTATCGAAAACCAACAGCATCGTTATGATTACTCGCGGCTTATCAGACTATTTAAGAAGAAAATCGCACCCAAGTACTCGTTAACACCAGAGAAGACAAAAACGATGATGGATTACTTTCGAGCTAAGTGGAAATTCCTTGGAGGGTTCGAGAAAGCTCAGTTTGATTACGCACAGAATTCGCTTAATGTGGAGGTTGCAATGGACACTTTCTGGCCTGCATTCAAACATTCTATGTTATTTAGAAAAGTGGAATTTTACATCTTGCGAGCTTTGGCTGATAAGTTTGAACGACGAATTCGAATGGAAGGGGAGTATATTTTCTTCAAGAATAAACGTAAACTGGGATTAATTTACATTGTGCAAGGAGTTATTGAAGTGTTATCTGTTGAAAATAATGAATCTGGCGTTTTCGCACTTACTGCTGGTACCTGTATTGGAGATGCATCATTGATATTACCTCATGAATCCCCAGTCAACTTTCGTTGCAAAACTATCTGCGAACTGTTTGAGTTACCACGTGATAGCTTTATTTCTTTTCAAAGAGCCTACCCCCTCGAATACAAACAGCTTCACCTTAAACTGAATGAGGTCTTATATAAAGTCCGTACAATTAGAGAATATAACTCGAAATTTAATCAAGAAGATGTGAACCGCAAGCGAATGATATGGTTAAAGTATCAACTGCATAAGCTGATGTCTCATAGAGCTATTTACAAGAATATTCATGAGCAGGCTAATATCTACGTCCGTGATCTGCTTCATGAATGCGTAAAGAAGCAACGCCACATCTTCCACACCTTCGACTACCTAGATAAATTAGCAATTCGGGAGAGGACTTCCACAGATACTGACCTCGTATTTATTAAAAAAAGGTGTCCCTGGATATTGAAAGCAGAATCACCTATTGCCAATTTATGGGAGCATATAATAGTCGCAGTAGTTGTTTTCTGTGCTCTTACCGTGTCATTTGGAATTTGCATTGATTATAATAGTACTGTTATTTTAATACTTAGTACAATTCACATAATCTTTCTCTTCGATATTGTGGTGCAATCAATAACCCCGGTGAGGGCTGATAGTGAGGCAAGGACTATAACTGCCGTGCTCGGTGAACGGCTACGAACCAAAGGTTTCTTTCTGGACATTGCCTCTGCTTATTACTGGCAAATGATCGGATTTGTATTTGATACAGATATACCTTGGTATGAGTTATTCAAACTATTGAAGATCTGGAGGTTATGGAATTTCTTTGAACGATGGAGGAACACTTTTCTCCTTGAAATGATCTCTTTCGCAGTTGTCTTGGGATTTGTGATATTCGCTGCTCTAATGTATTTCCTCGGTACTTTCTTCACATTGACGCATATAACGGAACATGTTATTTCAACTGAAAGCATTCAATATGCCACTGGTGCAGCTATGCCATTCCCGGCAAGCATCCATGCTCCTAAAATCAGCTTTGCGTACGTCATTGCAAATGGGCTATCACTTATTGTTCACGTATTTGTATCGGCTATGGTATGCGCAGCGTATTATCTTCACTTCGTCCATACACAGAAGATTGTTCATAGTATCGAAGCATTGTCCAAGTGGGTATCTTATAAAGAGAATAATTGGTTGTGGATTCGACTGCATGCCTATTTCAATATTCTCTTGAATGATCAAGATGTGCTTTTATCACAAGGAAATATATCTAGAACGTTGGAATTGCCAAGACATTTCGAGACTGTGATGAAAAGTAACGTACATTTCTTTGCCTTGAGACGGCTAAAAATTCTGGAGAGTCTATCCGATGAATTGGTCAACAAGTTACTGCTGAAGACCGAAGTATTTACCTGCTTTCAACATTCGATTATTATCAGTCGCGGGGTTATATACAAAAAAGTGTATGTGCTGATCGGTGGAGAATGTCGTACTCTTATTAATGAAACATACCAGCAAACGAAAACTAATGAACCTATGAACTTTCTCGAGAATTGTTATAATTCACCTGCTGTTACTACAGTTGTTACATTAACAGACTGTTTGATGCTCACATTTGAGTTCGAAGGATTTGTGCATATCTTGCAAGAAAGTGCACATGACTATAAAGCATTCAAGAAGACGGTAGCAAAGACCAAGGCAAAGAACCAGCAAGTGATGATGAAGTTACTATATGCTACAAGTATTATTGTGCGGTCCAGGATTAGAAATCCAAACTTTAAAGTGTTCAAATATTTTGCACTCCCGAATTCCTACGAAGAGTTCGACTATCATGTACCATTTGACAGGATACGGCCATATCATTTTGTTAAATATTTGCTATTGCGTGTTACCTTTTATCCTGAAGGTACATTTTTATTATGCTACGAGTGTGTACGATGTTTTGTTGCGGTTATGTCCGCATTGGTATACACTATACCTGCAATCAACATTGGAGCCTACACCTTACGAACTCCTGGGTATCAGGTTATGCTGGCTGTGGATCTTTTCGCTCTGCTTGATATTTATATTCGAATGCACGTCATGTATTACACGGAAAATGGAATACTGGTGAAGCATCCACTCAAAACTGCAAAGTATTACATGAACCATGGGTTTCTGATCGACTTTATTGCAGTATTTCCTTTCGATATATTTCCGATGCAAGTGCAATATCGAGTGGTCCTGAACGCAATGCACGCTCTGCAACTCCATAGACTAATTGCTTTACGGTCATATTACATAGTAAGTAAATGGTTTACCCTATTCAACACCATCTCGGTGATATGCTTCTATATTTTCCTTGGTAACTTCATCTCCGGCTTATTGTATGTCCATGACTGTTATTCATGGGACACTGAGGAACAGGTGCCAATACCGAATTGCACCATCTTTAAGTATGAAAAGAACGAAGCGCATTTTCACATTCTGTTCTTGGTAACTTCTGCTGTGCTATGCTCAGGTATGACAGGGAAAATCAACGTTGCTAACGTGGATACCCGACTAACTATAGTTATCTGCGTCCTGGCTATTGTGGGTATTGTTACTCAAATCGTTTACAAGGCATATATGTTCAGTGCTCACATTAACAAGGAAGTAGACAAGTTTGAATATGTCGTAGGAGTGGAACGTCTTACTAGCTTACTTTCGCAAAATAAAAATACCCATCGCTATTTGAAGAAAGAAGTTAGTAACTTTTACGACCTGCATTGGTCGAGAGTTGCATCGGAAAACCTGGCCGAAATTACAAAAGATATGGTCAGTGCGTTAAAAAGAGATATCTTATTCAAATTTTACGGAGACAATTTAGTAATCTACTCGATATTTACTGAGAATATCAAGGACACGACACTCTTCATCAAGAACATTTTCCTTATTGCGAAGCCTATGGTATTGCCAAAAAATGGTTATGCTGTAACAATCAACGACATTTGCGAACACATTTATATGGTAAATCACGGATCACTTGATGTGCTAGCTGCAGACTCTTCAAAAATGCTCGAATTGACAGCTGGTGCAATTTACGGAAATTTTACCTCTGAGAAGTATACTCGAATGAAGATATCTGTCGTCGCTAATGTCAACACCGATATTGTATATGTTTCATCAAAAAGTTTTTTTAAATTGATATCCTACTTTCCACAAATTGAAGAGAAATTTATGGCGATAGCAAGGAAGAATATTTACTACGTCGAAAGCACAAAAGAACCTGAACCACCTTTGAGAATGACCTACGACGAATACGTAAAAGCGGTTGGAAAATACGCTGGTTATAAAATATTGAACTATATTTACTTAACTATCGTATGTTACTTTGGACTTTTTATGGAAATGTATCAAATTGCTGTCGGAGAAATGCATCCTATTTACTTAGGGGTACAATATGCAATGGATATCTTTCATATTATTCGTGAATATCTCAAATTCCGCATGCCTTACAAAGATGAGCATCGCATACCGATATTTGAAATTAAACAAATTATAGCCCACCAACTTATCAACAGAACTGAGCTTTATGTCACTATCATAATATTGTTCTACCTGGATGTATTTGTAGTGTTACCTGTTGCCTTCTTTGGCCGATATGCAATAGCCGATGTCACTTACTTGATATCTATATTGCGACTTAACAGGCTCCTCAGGGTATACTACATTATACAGGCTTATAATAAGCAGCAACTTCGAATTTCCGAAGTATCTTCTACAATAACTAAATGGTTTTACGTGATTTACTGGTATACTGTTAGCTATGTAGTTCTGGCTACCATCACTACCCTTCTCGATAGTATAACAACTGGTGATACTCCCAGTTTGGTGTGGAATATTGACGTGGAAAAGCTGAGGAATATTCGATATCTACCCGCTAATGAAAAGTTAAAGCTCTACGGCCGATATATCTTCTTCTCAAATATGATCCATGTCAATGGGAATGACCCATTCCATGGACCGACAAATTTATTATTTAATATCTACGTTATCGTCCTGTACATGTACCGACTTGTAGTACACTCTATTGTGACCTATTATTTCTATGAGGCTATCGCAGCTATTTCCGTTCTACGGAGAATATATCTACATGGAGCGAGTTTTCTTAAATTTTACTTGGCAAAATCTTACGGAACGGTTGTAATAAAAGACAAGGTACTGGAAAATTCTAACCATGCATGGGGAAAATGTTATTACAAGAGCGATTTTCTCCTGAACAAGGTTTGTGCAAAATATCTGAAAGAAGTTATTATTAACGATATGTATGGTTATCTTCTGAAACGACATCCGGTGCTTTCGCACACTCACATTGACTTTCTACGGCAGCTGGGTGTTTATATGAAGAAAGTAATATATCCGTGCAATTATGTTGTGGTTTACAAAAAGGAAGTGCGAAGATGCATGTTCTTCGTCCACAAGGGCAAAGTAGCGGCATATGAGGTTGATTTTGGTTACGAAGAAATTGCTAAAAATATTCTTACAAAGGGAGAGTCTTTTGGGTTTATGCAAGGTTTGGGATTAGGAACATTATATGATTATACTTATATCACCACAGCACATTCTGAGATTATTGAACTGGAATGGGACTCGTGGAAGTTTCTTCTGTCTTATTTTCCTGCTTCAAGAGAATATCTTTTGGAAGAAGCTGACAAATACAAGACAGTCACAGCTCTGCACTATTTAACAAAAGAAGTTCAAAGAGAATACTGGTGAAACTTTTGATTATATTGTCAATTTTTTAATTTGTCTATTGATGAATATTTATTCTAATAAACGTCATTACTGACAATGTATTGTATTTATTTCGGATGAGAGTATTCGAAAAGTAAGATGTTTGTTCGATTGATATATAAAGCACGACGTTTAGAAGCTCGCAGATTGGAGTTATTAAAAGAAAAGGAAGACGCATACGCTTTGTCTAAAAAACGGGAAGTTCAGCTAACTAAAAAGCAGAAGTATCACTATTTTTGGTATGATCTACGCCGAAAGATCAAACGGTGTGTGCTACCGAAATTTCCTAAACATTCGTGCCCCTATCGATTGTGTTTCAACATTCGGTATAAAGGAACATGTGAGAATTTTGTTGCAAAGAGTATAGCTGGTTTCCTTGGAGGATTTGTCCTCACTTATATATTCTTCATGTTCTTTGTACTACAACTCAACTTTACCCTATCTACCGCTACGATAATGTGTGCAATTTTCGGTTCTATCCTTACCATTGGATTGGCATTCAGCTACAAAGTTCGTTGTATTGTTTTTCTGGTACTTCCTCAATTTTTTTCCAAAAAAGGTAGACAGGCATTGCTGGCATACGCATATATTCTGGCTATAACTGGACCTGCTAAAAATACTCTGAACAATATGAGTATTCTTGGAGAGAGCCTGGCTTGTGGCCAAGAACAGCTTAAGGCAGCTGTGAAGGAAATCCTGGAGGTTATTAAGAAACCATTTTATGCAATTAGAGACGCTATAAAGAAAGTGGTGGCTACTGTGAGGGATATTGTACGAAAGATCAAGGATATATTGCTCGCTATCAAAAGAATCATAATGAGTTTAGTGGACATTGTAAAATCAGCATTCAACTTTATCGCAAGGGTGTTGAGCGTTTGTAATTCTGAATTTGGAACTCCATTCCAGCGTTGCGAAAAAGTGTTTGAAGACGCAATTGTTGATTGTAATGCTAAATTGGGCTCTATGTTCAATTGGTTGTGTAGCATTACTTATATTGTAAAGACTGTATGTTATATTGCTAAAGGATTGGATCTATTGTGTAGTATCGTGGATTTTATTAAAGGAACTGTTACAGCAATTGTTACAAGTAAGAATTATGGGACTAAATAGTTTTTGTTATTCATGATTGCATTTATAAATATTTTTAGAGGTAAAACAATTTGTTCGACATATTCGCACAATGTTCTACGTGAGAATCAAATTCTCTCATTCCTATCACTTCGAATCAAATCATACCAAGTCTATGGGTGATATTACCGCTGGAATTGTGACTGAGATCAAGCAAAGAAGCTCGGGTTTAATTAAAATATTTGATTTTATGAGTAGCGCTGCCAGCATCTTTTTCATTTTCATGGTTTTTAAAGTAATTTACTACCGTCACAAATTCCTCACCAATGAAATGTTTGATAATAAGTTCATAACGAAAGATGTACGACTATTGGACTTGAGAAGGGCTCACCTTGGTTTGGAAACTATTCTACCGCTAAACCACAGAGAAAGAAAACTTTACATATCTGTAAGCAACCGCATTATATGAATGACAGAGATCCAGACATTTTAAAATACTTTTTAGACTGGTTCAATGAGGCTTGTTAAAAAAGAAAAATCCCGGTTGTCTCAAGCAGCCATGATTCTACTCATGTCCACCCTAAAACTATCCACACATATGGCAACGGATTATTCGCTTTATTGGATAATGACGAAAATTCGTTATTATGGCCGGTTTCAATCTAAAATTGATCCTCCAAACATGCCTGGAGTTTTTATTGAGGGCGAAGGCTTTTTAGCCATGTTGCTAAAAGGGATTGTTAAAGCGTTTCAGCCATTGGGGGTCAACTTGGAGATTGATACGATTCCATGTTTACCAGATCCAATACCTCCAGACTACGACCGCTACATTCAGATAGGTTTAATTAAGTTGAGATTTTTAAATTCCTTATTAATATTTTACGTGCATTTTAGCTAGCATGTTGTTTTTATGTTGGTTTTTGGCTATTTTCGAACCGTATGGGCTTAGATTTCGGCATTCTGTTATGTGCTTTTACCATCCTCAACGAGCTAGAGAGCGTGCCATATGGCTATACAATCATATTCTGCGGTCAAGATCTTCATTTCTGAAATTCGCTAGGAGACAACTGAGAAGGAAAGTGATGTCGGATAAATCTGTGTCAAAAGTAACTTTTATGGAGTTTTTTAGATCTAAAGTTGCGTATGTGATATAATTTCTAGAGGTAATTTTTTGTACTAGCTTCACTGCCTTTTCAGACAATATCCGATTTGTGTATACATCTTTGGTACCGGAAAGCAGTCAAACTGCTTGCTCTGTGGTGAGGTTTACCGTGAAACAGATAATAAGCCATTTATTAAATGCCAAACACCAAATTGTCCTGGACTTTATTGTGAACAATGCTTCAATGACCTTCAAAATCTGTGCACAGTATGCTTGGATCCCATTCAGTATGGTGATGATTCAGATATAAGTGAAGAGAAAGACTCGTCGGAAGATGAAGCACGAAAAATCCTGAAATCTATTGAAGATGATAAAAATCAGAAAAAGTCTAAAGGTAGATATGAGTCTGATGACTATGATGACTCTGATGAGTATGATGATTATGATGATCCTGACGATGACAGTGATTATAAAGCCCTGTTGCCATATAGAAAGAAAGTTTATGATGATTCTGACTATGGATCTGGACGGGGCAACTCCGTCTGTGGCACAGATTGGTCGAGTGATTATGATTTTGAGTATCAGAACTACAAGGATATATTGAAGTCTTCAAGAGATACTTCACCTCGAACTCATTATAAGGATATAGAAAAACAGAACATTCCAAATTTGGCTTCCATGCAAGACTTTTATACAAATGCACAATACGGTATTGATGAACATTCTGCATTTGAAGGAGGTGATCTAGATACCTCTAGTATGATAACAGACCTGCGTGAATCATCTCCAAGATACTTTAATCGGAACGCTTTTAGACGTTTATATTCTACTCAATGTTGGTTAAATGATAAGAATTATACCGGATTCAGACAACCTAACATTCCATCCACAACAACTGACTCTCCCGTGTTAGACGAATATACTTCTTCGCCCGACTCAGAATACGATTCGGTGGTTCCAAGTGGAGATATGGAGATGAGGCAATTGAACTCGGAGATATACATTAACAATAAACATGAAGTTTTTGAAAGTAGCGGTAGTTACGAAAAAGAAACTTCTTTATCTTCACCGGAAAGGTGCACTGATGTTACTCCGACTACAACTTCCAAAATATACACTCCAAATAACAAATATGTCGAACTTCAAAGAATGAGATCTTTAAGCAAGAAAGAGAAGAACTTGATTAATGTTGTGACATCGGTAAAAAATACTTCATTCACTTCATATGATACTCCCATAAGTAAAACATTGGAAGAAGCTAGTGAAAACTCTTATGATAGTCCCACAAGCAAAACATTGGAAGAAGTTGATGTATACTCATATGATAGTCCTACAACCAAAACATTGGAAGAGGTTAATGAAAACTCATATGATAGTCCCATAAGCAAAACACTGGAAGAAGAAAGTAATTTGAAGTCATCTCTGGAGTTTAATAGTGTAATGGAAAGCTCTTCGCATGGGTCTTCTTCCGCAATGACTTGGAGCCCTACTATTCCTAGTATAATTGGGTCCTTCGAAGGTCATCCTGACGTTCCCAAATTGGATCTGGGATTTTTAAATGCAAGACCGAATAAGAAAATCGTTACTACAAACAAAAAATATTGCCATTATGATTTGGAAGATACTTCTGCGTCAGATACTCAAGTGTATTCCAAGAACTCTAATAGTAATTATTTCAAAAACCAAGTTAGGTATAGTATAGTCAACGAATATGACAACAAAGAAGAACGTACCATGTCGGACAGACCAAGCATTCCTGAGATGGTACTATTATATACAGCAACTGATTATTCTAACACTGCGTTGATAGATTCTGAAGAACGAACACAGTCGGGTACTTCATCATTCATAACCTCCTACGAACGCTATTCAGTCCCTCCATTTACGCGAAGAACTGATACATATTTTGATATGTCCCTTACTGGAGAAGAAACACCAATTAATAGTCTTCCCAGCACTTACAATAAATTAGTGGAAGTATCGCAAACGCTCACCTCTGAAAGTAGCGCAAGAATATGTTATCTAGACGCGATAACTTCGGACATTGATTTTGCTTATGATGACAATTCATCTATTGAACATGTATTGGCATCTCACAAATTTTATAATGAATCTAACAATTTGTCATATGAAACAGATAGAAGTTCAGATGAAGAAACTGTATTTCTTGTGCCGACTGCCCAAAACAGGAAAACGCCGTTTAGGGATAATTCCTCCCTTCTCGCGTCGATGCATGTTGCGAAGGATTTACTTACAGATCAAAGAAAAATGTATAAAGAAAGAATTCGAGATTACTACCGACACCTGAATAGTTATCAGAATCGTAATGAAACTGATACATATGATACAGCGAAAGAATTTGATGAGTCTGAAAGTACTGTAACAAACAACGTTACTCTAACCAGCCGTATCATGTCATTCTTAAATATTTTACGTGGTAAGAGTATGGGAAGATCTAAGGTTATATATCGTAGATGTCCCGATGATGATTATGATTATGATACAGATTAATTATTGAGGTGGCTTTGATATGAAGGCTTTTTAAGTTGTCATTCATATTTGTCATATTAGTATCATTAAATTTCACAAGCCAAATTATGGAACGTTGAGACAAATCCTTGTTATTTTCATCATCGATCAATACTGGAATGGACGCCGAGAAGGTTGTACCTTTAAAAGCAAATCCGTCAAGTGTTACAACCAATTCCACCAAGAAATCTCTTTCCAAAGCTAAGATCAACAGCATCATCAAATTGTTCTCGTATCCGAAAAAGGAAAACGGGTTTGTTAGCGCTTCTGAATTATCAGTGTCCGCTTCGCATTATTCCAGCTATCACCACCAGCCGCACTCTCACTTACCCAGAATGGACACTGATGTTGTAGCAGCGCATGTAACGAATCCACCCAATATCCTCGACACTAATACCTCAGCAACACGTAGAGGTGGTGCTAGTGGAAATACTGGTAGATCAGGACAAGATGGCACTGGTACAGGTCGTAGGAGCCGTGTAAAAGAACTACTGAAAAAGACGGCTACTGTACTCAGACTACGCAAACGAAGTCCTATTCCGGAGCCTTGAAGAACAATGATCCACATTAAAGTACATTTATATCCACAATGATTATCAGCATCACAATTATCCTTCTCGAAATTATTGGCGAGTTGTTCTTTGGTCGCTCAACATTTGAATGCTTCAAACGTTTTGCTCACCATCATCATCTCGTCTACGCCAACAGTCCGAATCCCGACAACGAAGAGGGAGATCTCTCAGAAAGCATGCACATACCAGATATGACATACAGTAACTTTCAATAAATAACAAATTTGGCTCAATATCAATTGTTTTCCTTTGTTTGTATTTTGTTTTAAAGTAATGCTTGCTATGTTGTTCACATATTGACAGTCCATTCAAGACTGTTGTTTTTTTTGTGTCACTAATGAAAACTGGTTTCGGCGATAAATGGGAGCGGGCACATCCGACACTGGAAATAATAAGGATTTAACCGACAATCCAAACGATTTGAGACCCTGCACTACAAAACCAAGAAATTACGTTCCCATTTGTTCTCCGCCGCACTATGATTTGACTTTCGACAGTACGGACTCTGAAATTACCGAGCTTGAACAGGAACTACGACAATCCCTACGGCCCTTACGACCTTTACCGGATAGCATTGAAGAAGTTCCAGAAGAACATCCAACTGTTACTCATAGTGAAGAGGAACAGACTGCTTTTCTGGGAAGTTTGAACGAAAGTGGTGAGGAGGAATATCGATTTAATCAGCTGGAGGAAATAACTGAAATTACGGAGGGCGAACCAGAAGTTGAAGTGGAAACTGAAGTTGGTCCTACCATAACCGATGAAACGCCAGGATACGAAGATTCAACCCAACTCAGACAATCGTCAAAGTGTAACGCGGATGGTATTTGCATGTTACCAGAAGTGTGTAGATTAAAACGTTGCCAAAGGCAAATATTCCCAAAGTGCAATGCGGATGGTGTATGTACAATACCAGAAGTCTGCAGATTGAAACGTTGTCAAAGACAAGTATCTTTTGCTGATACCGTTACCCACTGTCGGAATCCTAATTGTGGCCCAAAAGTTCGAATTCGTGATCCCCCGCATGAGGAAATCCATGACAACAATCGCAACAATTTCGGGCACAACACGCGCTCAAGTTCCAATTCGCAAAGTGAGGGCGAGCGGGTAAGGGAGGTAATGCCAGATTACCAACATTATTCCCGCGAACAACCTGAGAAGGACCCAAACAGTGGCCACATAAAGAAAGCCTCGGACAGTCAGAATATGAGAGATTGTTGTCGACCGTGCTGTCCAAATCGCAACGCTTTCTATACGCACCTCAGCGAACAAGTAAATAATAGTCAAGACTGTAGGTGTCCACAAAGTGGGAGTAGTCAAGGAAACCACCATACGTCAGAGTCTTGCGTTTCTTGTCGCGTACCCTCCAAAAATCCGGTGCACACAAAAAGTGCCCCTAATCAACTGGAAGAAAGAGATTCGTATTCTCAGTTTCTCGAGGATAATTCAACACCTTTACCGCCCAGAAGAACATTTTCAAGGCAACATCCAGCCCCAAGAAGAAGCAAGCTACGAACTTACCCAGCTGGACGTTGTTGTGAAGGACGTGGTGATCCGGACCGTCCACATATTCCACTTCCTCCTCTTGCCCATCGCTACAGCGGTGAGCAACCTATTGTACCACCACATCAGAGACCACATTCAAGGGATATAAGAGACGTGAGAGAAGCCCGAGACGAAACCTCGCTCGAAGAGCAACAGGATCATAAAGATATGTACAGTCACAATGCTAGTAGAAACTATAGCTCCAAAAAACCTTTTGAGAATCATGGTTACAATCGCCAAGTTAACCATGCCCAAGTTAAATCATATCCGTATGAGGAACCAACCGGATCGTCGAGTTATCCGCATGATACTAGTTGTTCCAGCAATTGCAGTGGGTATGACCATTGCCCAATGCACCATGGATGCAAGTGCCAATGTCAGTGCATGAGTGATGATACGCACTATTGTCGACAAACACATTCGGATGATCAGATGAGTTATTGCTCGAACAGTTCCTCGTCTGAGTGCATGAACCTTGCCTATCAACGTACAGGAGATTACCCAGAATTAATGGATGAATTGGAGAACACTCTCTCGTACCGTAATCGAATGCGTGTTCAGAAAACGATGCAACGTTTCGAAATGTTAAGCAGGCAAAATAAAAATCTTGAAAGGCCCATTTTTGAAGAGGAAGAACATATTCGCCATTACAATAGAAACTGCCATCGTGATTTGGATAAACATGATAACCATGAGTGCAAATGCCGGCACTGCGAGGACAAATATCGAAGAGATAATTTCCCTACACGTAATGAGGCTTTAGCTAAACGTCCAGTTTATCAGCCTACTCCTTTCCCGAGAGCCTCCGGGTATGTCGAGAAGGTTGCAAGATATATGGATCCGAATTTGAATCGCAGAGATGGCAACCCAAGGAAGAAAATGGACGGTAGGCATGGCCCGCCTACAATGACAAACAGCAATGGTACATGGCAAATGGACGCGAGGACCAATGAGTGGGTTAAAGTTGGAAGTCAGAATGAATATGATTTCGAGAATAGTTATCCTCCTTTGCCTCCAAGGCCCATGTCAGAACATGTATACGATAGAAGGAATTATGGACAGGACAGGGGACCTTGTGCCTGCAGTAAGTGCTTGCGAAGGAGATAATTTGAGGGATGATATACCAGTCTGAATTTCTGTCAATCAGTGTCGGATTAAATTCTAGTAACGCCGAGAAATTTTAGTAGACATATACATTAAAATCAATGTGTAAAATTTGATATTTTGTAAGATAACTGAAGAATAAATTTAGATTTGGTATTAATATGTTGTTATTTGTACATTATGTTTTTGTAGTGACATATATCGTAAAGAATATTTTAAATATCAAAACTTTTGAAGAATTCATTAATTCCTAGAGAAGTGAACAGATGTCGCAACGATTCACTTGTTTTGCTTACACTAGGCCTATATAATTCTGTGCTCAAAGCCTACTCAAATAATAATCATCATTTAACGTACACTTCCACATTCACCCTAGTGGCGTGATGAACAGGCACTGTAATCGTAGGATATTTAAATCACGTATAACAAAGGTATAAATAAAATATTCAAACATGTTTTTGAGAATATTAAGAACGGTAGTAAGAACTTGATTATATTTGCAATGTTTTATTAACTGGTTGTTAAGAAGTTCCTGCATCTATCGTCCCCTTACGATTTAGTACCGCCACGTTGTAGCGTTTGGTCGAGTATTCATGTAGGCCTAGAATCACGACACCATTTTCTCGACACCAGCTGAGAACGTTGCGATGGTTGTGATTTGTGATGGTCGGGTCCGAAGTGGTGCGAAGTCCTCGTGCACAAGTGAATGACGCCTAGTATATCGTGTGTCTGTTTTCACAGTGCAACAGTGTGTAATTCCTATGTTAGCTTAGCTGTTTTTAACAGCCAGCATTTCTTGACGTCACCGGGCGAGCACATTAGCAATCGAACGAACGCATTTAGGTCGTTTGTCGTTGGTGACCCTGTCTGGCATTTAGCGTATTGCAACGAACAGCCGGTTATGTCGTCGCTGCGGATGCTTCGTCGAAGCGAACACGTTATCGAGCTACCTTTCGAGCCATTCGAGTGATCCCAAATTGTGGAAGGTGCAACTGGGTGCCATTATCATCATCGTCGCTTAGTGTCAGCCCGAGATAGGAAAAGCGCCGGACGAGCGAGCGGAGTGGCCCAGTCGAGTGTGGGTGTCGTGTGCGTTTACTTCCTTAGCAGTGTCTAAGACGTAAACAAAACATTCTTGATATGGATGGTGCAGTGGATAACAAGCACAGCAATGCTCCGACTAGACGAAGGTAGGTAACATTACAACTAAAAACTTTCCCATAACGTCATTCCACATCGACACACTGTTGTGCATTGAACTTTCACATTCATTACTTAGGATGAATCTGTAAATGATGTTGAATATTCAATCAATGGGGTTTTGTTTTTCAAGCCAAGCCAGACATGTGTTTATAAACGAATGTAATATAGCGTCGACTGTTGCAATTAGGTTGTCTGTCCAACCTTGTTGCTAACCGCGTGATAAGTCCAGGCAGTTTCATATTTGCATTTGTTTGGATAATTAACAGTATTCGAATGCACATTGGTGGCGGTGCTTTGTTGGTAGTTGTGTTTGCATTGGATGAAAATTAGAGCTAGCTATGTATTACTTGTTTGGTTAACAAGCAAGTACAGTTCATCTACTTTCTATTTATTAGTTACTCTTTATAAGAGTTATAACTTGAACAAACTGCTAATGAGTACTGAAGTCGATACTAATTGTTAATCACTAGTTTAATGATGCACCGCAGACAGGGTTAATAAACCCGCAAATGTAATTTCGAATTGGTTTTTAGTCTGCATGTGTTGGCAGATAACTAGAAATTCGCCTTTGAGTGAACTATTTGTGTACATTAAATTTTTTATGGAACTTTACAGGATGAGTATAGTACTCATATGAAATTAGCCAATTCCGGGTTGTATCGGAAGTAGAAATCCTGCTGAATCGAATATTGAAAGCCCTTTTCCGATATCTTGTCAGAGTCAGAGCAAACAATAGGAATGATGATGGTTGGAATCTCACAGCATAGCAACTGTTTTTGTTTTAATAGAGCCTTATGTGTTGTGAACAAGGTTTTAGAATTAAAGATTTTACTATTCGCTTCTACCTGTCGAAATTTAGTCGATGAGATTGGAAGTAGCCTGTGTCTAGATAATTGCCACCAGCCATTAGAGAAAACCTTACGAAGATTCGCTCAATTTACGTACATCTGCAAAGAATTTCATAGTAATTTAGTTAGGCAAAAGCCAGGAGGAATCATAATCAAATAAAGTAAGTTATGGCAAAAGAACATTGTTTCTAGGGACGTTATATCGTGGTTTTATATAAATATCCTGGCAATTAATAGTAATTAACAAAGTAGTTGCTGATTTCTATTTCTGAACTAATGTAATTGGAGGATTTTTTATGGAGAATTATCCAAATTTGAAGCAATGAATTAAGGAACTAGTTATTAATTATTTTTCAATTTAGATTAAGTTTTACCCATAACATTTATCTATGTTAGACTTAAGTGCATTGCACTATGGTAAGTGGTTTGTATGGAATTTTTGTTCAAAATACGAACTAAATAAGCTCTGACGTTTAAATGATTTCGTTCCACAAGTCTGATGCTTTTGTTGTTCTCAATTTTATACATAAATACATTGGCTTTTTCTTAAAACAGCTATATCGTGACATTGCCACTGGTGCAAAGCTTCGACCTTATGTTACATTACAAAACATGATGGTTATTTATTACCAATAGGTAGTTTTATTTCCTAGATTTTTATGTCGCATTTTGTTGCTGTTGCGTTTTCTTCAGCTGGTAGTGATGGAAAACTATCGATAGTACAATCGATTAATCGATAATATAATCATAATTATACCTACTTATTATTTTAATAAATGACATTACATAAATTTTATACAATATAATAGATAAGTGATGAATATATCTTGTCTAAAAAACTTAACACAAAATACCTACAATTGTATGGAATATACAGGTTGAGTCAGTACTCTACCAACTAACTTCTAGAGGATGATCAGGGAAGTTTTTGGAGTATTTGCATATAAGGAATGTATGGAATCCGATGATTCCTCGCAGAGTTATTCCATTTTGCTTCATACTCCAATATTATTTAGGTTCAAATGATTAATGAAAAGATATCCTACGACTGGGAATCGAACCGCAGACGACTGCATTGGTACTGCAGGGCTCTAGCCATTGAGCTACCGTAGACTTATAACTTGATCATTAATAATTCGAACACATATAATTCTACGGTAGCTCAATAGCTAGAGCCCTGCAGTACCGATGCAGTTATACACCAATTATTCCTGAGTGCAGACCGATTAGTCCTCTAGTTTACGAGAAATTCACGGAAAAGTCTGCAATTTTAAACGCCTGTACCGTGTCGTTGCTCAGCAACACTTATTTTATTAACTTTCAGTGGTTACGATCCTTATTTATTATGTATTGTTTATTATAAACTCCAACAAAACATTAAACCTGCCAACTTTTGGTGTTACGGTTATCAGATTACTATGTCAAAATCAATTATTGAATAATATATCAAAAAACGTTATATAATTTTTAGGATTAGAAAAAATTATATTAGATTAAAATATCTAAAAACAACGATTTTATGGGTGTGGTTGAAGAGATGAAAATAAAGTGATCAACTTCTACGTATACTTCACTCATACTAAAAACGTGTTGCGGATGGTAAGTACATGTTCATTCAGTTAAGACGCATGCACCACGATTTTAGTACGAGTGAAGGGACGGAGGCGCAATCCTCCACTTTACGATGCATCATATTTCCTTACCTGAAGATGTTGCGGCAATTACAAGGGTTACTTATAGCTGTCCGTGTTTTTCAATTAGCATCGAATTGTCACCAATAACGTACAATACTTGCCATGACCATTACGGTTTAGAGGCGCATTGAAATTCTTTG